>PVKE010042568.1:0-13703 GCA_004027555.1 Craseonycteris thonglongyai
GAAAAGAGAATAAGGCCAGGTGTCTCTCATATTCCCTGTCTTCAGTTTATATTACAAAGTGACAATAATTGAACAGCATAGTATTGGCAGGAAAACAGACACATAGACCAATGGAAGAGAACTGAGAATCCAGAAATAAACCCACATATATTTGGGCTGATAATTTTTGACAAAGGAGCCAAAAACATAAAATGGATAACAGAAAACCTCTTTAATAAATGTTGCTGAGAAAAATAGAAAGCAACATGCAAAAGAATGAAGCTAGACTCCTGTCATCATATACCAAAATTATCTCAGATGGATCAAAGACCTAAATATAAGACCTGAAACAATAAACTGCATAGAAGAAAGCAAAGCTACTAAACTAATGGACCTTGGGTTCAGAAAGTATTTTATGAATTTGACCTCAGAGGCATGGGAAGTAAAAGCAAAAATAAATGAATGGGACTATATATCAAACTAAAAGGTTTCTGCACAGCAAAAGAAATAATCAACAAAACAAAGAGGTAACCAAACAAATGGGGGAAAATATTTGCAAATAATAGCTCTATAATGGGCTAATATCCAAAATATATAAAGAACTCATACAACTCAACAAGCACAAAACAAACAACCCCCCAGCCCCTAAAATGGGCAGAGGACCTGAATAGACACTGCTTCCAAGAAGACATACAAATGGCCAACAGATATATGAAAAAATGTGCAACTTCACTAGCTTTTGGTGAAATGCAAATCAAAACCACAATGAGATACCACCTCACACCTGTCAGAAATGCTATCATCAATAGATCAATACACAGGAGTTGGTGGGTGTGTGAAGAAATAGGAACCCCTTGTATTGTTGGTAAGATTGGAAATTGGTATAGCCATTACGATTAACAGTTTGGAGGTTCCTTAAATAATAAAAATTGAATTATCATATGACTCAACAATTCTAATTCTGGGTATTTATCCAAAGATACCCAAAACACTAATTTAAAAAGTCATATGCATCCTATGTTTACTGCAATATTATTTACAATAGCCAAGATATGGAAGCATCTTATATGTCCATCGCTAGACAAATGGGTAAAGAAGATGTACATATATACAATGGAATATTACTCAGCCATAAGAAAGAATTAGTTCTTGCCATTTGCAATACCCCAAATAAACAAAGAGGGCATTATGCTAAGTGAAATAAGTAAGACAGAGAAAGACAAATACCACGCAATTTCATATATTGTATATAAAATCTAAGAAACAAAATAAATGAACAAACTGAAAAGAAACAAACTCATAGATACAAAGAACATTTTGATAGTTCCAGATGGGATGGGGGAGGGCTGAAAAAAGGGGAAAGTATTAAAATGTACAAATTGCTAGTCATAAAACAGTCATAGGGATATAGAGTACAGCATAAGAAATATTATCAATACTATTATAATAACTATGTATGATGTAGATGGGTTCTAGGCTTATCAAGTGATCACTTAGTAAGTGATATAATGTCTAATCACTGTTACACATCTGAAACTAATATAACTAATGAAACTAATATAACTATTGAAACTAATATAACTAATGAAACGGTTTGTCAAGTGTAATTAAAATTTTAAAAAATGTATATGATACAGACAGAGAAAAAATATATAAGCACCCACACTGTGCTAAATTAAGTGTGCTGTTTTGTAGCACTCCTATTCTTCACTCAGAACCTCTGCATTACTGTCCTGAAAGACAAACCTCATAAGGTGCCACTGTAAATCCATATGGAAAATAGTAGTACAATTAATACATGTAATTATAAACAAATAAATATAAAAGTTCTTATTTTCTTTTCACCTATCAGAGGCTGGTCTTTTCACTCAATGTGTAAACAACTACTATATTTTCCATGCATAAGATACCCCCATGTATAAGAACACACCCACTCTTCTAACCCAGCACTAAGGAATCAATGACACAGGTTACTATATGTATAAGATGACTCCTCATTTTTGGTCTAACAATTTTAGATAAAAGTATCATCTTATATACAGAAAAATACAACATACTATAAATGTCTACTAAGATGGATCTGAGGATTTAACATATGTCCTAGTCATTTTTGAGCCTAAAACTGTGCTCAAACTCTTATGACTCCTAGAGAATAATGAATGGTTTATAGAATTAGATTTTTCTTATTTTAATTCTTTCAAATCTAACAAAGTATTCCAAACTTAAGGAAGAAAACAAAATAGCATTTCTAAGGCTAGGTTCAGGACAATTGCATTTTTAAAAACCAAGTTTGGTATGACTAATCTTGTATTCAAGCTTGTATACTTTGGACAGATTCTAAGATCACAGGATGACCACTAGAGAATGATTCATCCAAAACTAAATGAACACTGGGTACTTTTCTTCATTAAACAAAATGTTGCACATTATTTAAAATTTAAACAAAAAGAAAAACATCCTTTACCTAATACAAGATATTTATTTCTACCTATCACTGAATCAAATCTTGAAGCAGCTTCCATAGTTTTTCTGGTTACTATTAGGTAATAAAAATATCATTATCTTATTCTCAGTTAATAAACATTCACTTATATTTTACATAATAACATAAGTTTAGTCTTGTAGCATCTAAAAGTCTGTATCCAGTTTGAATATTTCTTCCCCAGGTTATGCCTATCTATGGATGGGAAAATTGCAGAGGGGAAGAAGCAGGGCCTCTCCTAAAATTTGCAGGGTCTGGGCAAAAGATTTAAAAGTTATAAAAATAATTAATATATTGTAAAATTACACACACACATAGTGCCAAAAAACTGTATACACACTTTAGGAAAGGAAAAAAAAACAAACAACCCGTATTAAAATTATAATACTCAATATAGGCCGATAACAAAAGATGAATACAAGTCATGTTTGACTTCTGTAATTACAAGAGGTACTCAAAATGGTTACTATTAGCATTCAGACACTTCTGATTACAGCAAACTACTGCTTGAGCAATGTTGACCAAAGTGTCCACTTGTATTGCTGTGTGTGCTGTTTCAATTTACTATGTGTCTCAAACCTATCACAAATACATCCAATTGTTAGGTGTGTTGGAGGTCCTGTTGCATACTTATGCCTCTATTGTCATTGTACTTCCACAGCGTTCTCAAATCTAAAATAGCATTTCAAAATGGCCTTACACTCTTCTAATGATGACTGTGCTTCTGCCATTTTCTTTAACTGTCCTGCCGGTCACATGGTGATGCTAATGCCATCTTTTGAGTGAACATCATACTACACATCACTACCTTAATTTAATTCAACTTCGAAAAGTAATATATAAATAACATCTCTTAAAATATGTGTACTTTTTTTTTTGGCACCTATAGCATGCGTATCTATCTATCTCTATATATATGCTGTTAGGGAAAAAATCCAGACAATAAATGCCTCAATTTTTCATATGACATGGCTGGATACTTGGTTGGATTTTTTACCAGACAGCCTCCATATTATATACACTAAATACCTTAAATAACTTTATAAAAAAAAATACACACACACACACACACACACACACACACACACACACACACACACACACTCCTATGTTTCTAAACACTGTGGAAGACCAATTTGAATTGACAACTTACAGCTAACTCAGTGCTCCATAAAACAAAGTGAGGGCCCTGGGAGAAAGGGCTCTCAGCTCACCCTTCTCAGTGGATACCACAGCCTAACCACCCAGGCTCCGCTTCCCCATACAGCATACTGCTGCCCCAAGGCTTGTCACTGAGCTGAGAGGTGTGCACACTAGTGACGCAGCCTATCCATGACAGGGCAGCTATGGAAAAGAGGCCTACATAGGACCCGGAAGTCAGTTGGGTACCGTTTGGACAGTAGTCTGGGGTTCAAAGTACCATGAGCATGGTCTGGAAGGGGCATCTGTCTCCAAGCAGGCATGCTCCTTTGTGCCCATCAACATTGTGCCCCTTGAGAGCGTTGATGTCAGAGGAAGGCTAGGGCAAAGTCTCTAATGTGAGAGCCACAGGGCAAGGGATCCTAGGAAGGACGTTAGTTAGGGTCATAGCTTCTCTCTCATTTCAATGCATCCTTCACTCTCTAACTGCATTTTCACTTCTCAGTACCAAAGTGGATGAGATGCAAGTTTTCCTTGATTTGCAGGTTCAAATGTAGCATTGGTGATCCCTGGGGTTGGCAGTTATGTACTTATGGGCTCATTCCCTCCTAGGGCAATTTTGTTCATTTTTTAAAGTCATCTCCTCACTGGGAATCCCTTGCCTTGAGCTTCTGGCTCTGATGAGTCTGCTTCCTGTCTCTCTGTGAACCACCACTCTGGTGGGCCAAGGAACTTCTCTGGACTTTCCTCTTGGGTTCCATCCCTCTTAGGCTGACCAGACATACCATGTTAACTGGGACAGAAAACAATGGTAATGTCCTGTTTCATATGGTGTGTATGGTCAGCCTAATCTCACTGGGCTAAATTCAAAGTATCGACAGGCTGACCATAGGTACCGTTTGAATGGAAATAGTAGCATCGCTTTTTGTCTTGTTTAGAACAACATGTCTGGTCAGTCTATAGATAATACAGCTGCTTGACCCTCAGGAAATCCACACAAATACTTTCTCTGCCATACTCTACTACATTCCTCAAATAATTCCTTGTCCTTGCTTTGTATCAGGTGGAGACAGCTTTAGTAATAGCCTTTCGTCTTTGGACCTTCATACACAGGTATTAAATCACCAGTTTGTATGTAATTGAATCTAAAAAGCCATTACAAATAATACAAGAAAAAAAACCTGAGCATTTTATTTCTTTCTGATCTCTTACAGTCTCTTCTTTATTTATCAGTACTAATGTACTTAATACCACTTATATTTTTTATAAGAAAATATTTGGGGAAAAGAAGATAAACCACTTTTAAAATCAACCAAGGCTCTTGAGTGTTGTATTTAAAAACACCAAAACTTAAGGTTGGGCAAAAATTTTGAACTTTAAAAAGGGCCTCTACTTTCAAATGACAAAACCAAATCATGTCCAAAGTCCCTAAGAAACAGAAAATAAGCAGGAGGTTCATTTAAAATACATTCTCTGATGCATTTGAGAATGGCAGGCCATAAACCACAGCAGAAAGATAGCTGGCAATAAATATTTTTCTTCAATTCAATTGCTCTGAAGGAGAAATAAAAAGATTATGTTCTCAGATAAAAATGTCTACACTCTTACTGGACTACATTCAAAGAAAATTGAAAAGAGTTACGGTATTTTTTCCTATGAGTTCAAACTCTCAATTAAAAATACAGCCTATTAAAAGTTAAATTATTCTCAAGGAAATACGGCAATTTAAGGTTTGTTTAGTTTTTGATATTAAAATCATCAATGCAAAAAATACTAAATACCTTAGATGACTTTATAAATTAAAAAAGTAATTGATAATCTAGGAACTTATCTAAGGAGGCTTAAGAGATCAACCAGTGTATCTAGTGATAACTATCAGCCATCCTGAGTCAATTTATCTAGCATGTGATTTACAGTAATTTTCATAGTAATATGTTTATATGGACATTGCCATCATTTAGTGAAAAAAGCACATGGCAAGTTTCAGAAAAAAAATTGCATGTGTAGATGCACAGATATACAGCAAATTTCATCCTCAATAAAGACATAGCAAGTGATTCTAGAAAATGCTAGCTGCATTGTCACCAAAATAATACCTTATGAACTTCTAAGTAGACTTCATTGCTTACTCTATTCAAATATGATGAATCGTCTATACATAGCTCCATAGAAATCTGGAGTAATTGCCAGTCTTCTAAAAAGGCTGACTTGTACCTCTGGAGCTTACCGTATGGGATTTATCTTTTCTGTACTGTGCTTTGCTGTGTTCATTACATATGCAGATCCAATTGAGAAGAATATGGAACAACTATTTGTTTTAATATATATCCTGCTTATTCCACAAAGCTGTTGAAACAGTTTGCCATAAAATCCCTACATATTAACATGGTTGAAAATAAAAATAGATATCCAAAATTGTATATATTTTAGTGGTAACAATATAAACCTAGGGCAGCATAGCTACTGAATTTGATCATGAAGCTCATCTATGTCAGAGAAGTTTTTGTAGTTCTCAGTACCGGATAACATTGGAGAATCTTTGTACCTCAGAGAAGAGAAGCGTGTGTTTGTCTGAATTTATGTAAGTAATATAGTGTATAGGTAATGCAGTGAGTGGATATCCTCACATTCCTTCATTCAACAAATATTTACATATACCGACTACGTGACAGGCACCTTGTTGGTTATAAACTAACACATTGGTATATTAAATAGGCACATAACTCTGCTGAATAAAGGTAAGTAACCTCAACAGGTCTAGTGCACATAACAAGACAATTGCAATTTTCTCCATTGCAATTCCCCATGATTTTCTCTAGGTTTCTATTTTGGTAATCAAACATAAGCAAGTGTTTACTGAGCACTTATTAGTTAATCACTTATTCATTCACTTAACAAATATATTTGAGTACCTAGTAAGTGCAAGTCACTGTTCTAGGTTATGATCAAGAATAGAGGATGACTCAGATGGAAATTGCCTGGGGAGATGAGAATGCACAAAGAAATGCAAAGTGAGGTGGGAAGAAAGAAGTGGCACGCGTGGTAGAAAGTAGAGGGCTTTCCTGCTTGAGGAAAGAAAGGGGCTTGCGGGAGTGCTCCCTGAGGATCTGGGCCTGGTGTTATAAATGATTGATAGGGGACAGAGAGCACATCCACAAAAGCAACACAATGGACTATCAAGGAATGTGAAAGAGAGATGGCAAGTGGCTAATTTTGGCAAAGCATTTGGTATATGAAAAGAAAATAGCTCGAAAGTTCGGTCAGGGCCAGGGTTTGGCAAAAGACAAGGTTCAGCTTATGGAGCCCTGGACTGTACCTTTTGCCTTGCAAAGACTAGCGAAGGAAACATACAGCTAGACTCTTGGCCTCAAGGATTTTATGATCTAATATGCACATGGCAAGAAAAATGTGAGATCCTTGCATTTAATTAGTCTCATGTACCTTCTACCAAATGACGAATAGAGTTCTATAAAGAAAACAACAACACAACTGGCAGTTCTGGGAAGTGTACATATTCAGACATGTGACAGAGCCATCTTCCACTGTGCTTACTTTTTACATGTGACAATGAGTTCTCAGGACCCAGTTCTCCAAGAGGAACTACTGTGCTGCATTCTTCTCTGAGAGCTGCTGGCTCCTGCTTTATAATATTGCTTCTGAAAGATCCCCAGCCTAGGCTGCAGGTGTTGCTCACAAAAGACCTTGTCTCCCTCTGAAGCGATTGAGCATTAAGGTACACAGGACTGAGGAAAGGCAGGAGACAATGGATTGAACTGGTAAGAAGGTACATGAAGAAAACCAATTTCAAGAAAAACTATCCAGACTGAAAACCACAAATGATGGCACAGTCTAGAAGCAAAAGTGGCAATGGCTCTCCAGATAATCCTGATGGAGAGCATTGCTCATCACTCCATCTCTCAGACAAAGAAGTCACCAGAGGCAGGGCAGCATTAAAATAATCACTATTTCTGGGGAGAGCTGTAAGTGCTGAATCAATGTCTGCAAAGAGGTATGTGTGGGTGGACATTCCTCCTTGTGTGTATTTGCATTAACACATGTATAAGCGCAGATTTGAAGGAGGCCTTTATTAATCTTCAACCGCATCCCACCCCTACCTCCTACATACTTACCATTCATTTAACAATAACTCCCTCATCTCCCCATTTCTCTACCTCACTTTGTTTTCTTCTGTCCTTTCTCTTTTGTCTCAAGATCAAACTCTCCATCCGAACTTTTGATGTCTCTCCCATTCTTATATTTTCCAGGTAATTGGTGGAACAGTATTAACAAGTTTTAAAATTTATCTAACAATTGTTTATTGATCTTTCTTTATATAAATTACAAGGCTCCCCAGGGCCTTCAATAGCTAATGAAAATTTATAATGTCCAAAAGAAGGACAAAATGTACAGTGTTCTCAAGTGTATTTGACTGTAGGATTCTTGATAGATAAAGCACAATTTTTCTCACATTAATTTCATAATCTCTTGAAGGCATGTATCATTTCCTTGAGGCATTTTTATTTGTTTGTGTCTTCTACAGAGTTCAGCATCATGGAAGACTGGGTATTGTAGATGATGCATTAATGGGTGGGTTGGTTAAGAGACTAATGATTCAGTTATTCACTTATTAATTTAACAAATATTTATCAAGCACCTACTTTGAACTTTTTAGTCATAGAGAATAGAGCCAAAACTCAACAAATTAAGTTCTTGCTCTTAGGACCCTTACTTTCTAGAGAGAAAAGCAACAGAAAATAAATATGTATTATGGCAGGTGCTGAGGAGTGCTAAAAAATAAAGAAGAGTAAGAGGGATGGAGAACAGAGGCATAGCGGAGGAAGGTTCTACAGAATTACCTTTTATCTGAAGTACTTGGAGACGGGTACTCTTGTGAATTATCACTGTGCAAAGATCTAACAAAAAAGACTGAGTAAACCTTGTGGTTAAAAACGAGAGACCAGGTAAACAAACACAAAGGCAAAGGCCCCAGGCTGGAAGCAAGCGTGGTATGTCTGAGGAGAGCCAGGGGGGCAGTATGACTGAAGCAGAATTAGCCTTACAGAGCATGGTTGGGGACATGGTCAGAAATGCTGGGAACACAATGCATTAGGCTCTTTGGTTGCTATAGGACTTTGGATTCTACTTCAAGTGACCTAGAAAACGATGGAGGGTTTTGTACACAGAAATGACATAATATGAGTGATAAGAGTTGTATTTTAAGGTGATCACTATGGCTACTGTTTTGAAAATAGACTAGGGATGAGTGTGGAGGCAGCACTGTCATTAAGAGTATGTCATAGTGAATAATGGCGCCTTAGGGAAGAAGCAGAAGGGTAAGAGAAGGGAAGAAGCAGAAGGGTAAGAAAAGGTAAGAATCTAGATTTAGTCTTCAAGTATTTGAAGAGCATACAGGAGACATGAATGTTGATAAACCTTTTGAGTTTTATTGGAAAGCAGACAGAAAAATATTGTATTCTCTCTCTTTCTCTCTCTCGGTCTCTGTCTCTCTCTTATTTCCCCAACCCCCAACCTTCCTTCTTACCTCCCTCCTTATCACCCTAGCTATTGAGAGGTGTACACAATTACAAAACTTTGCTTTTTAAGACATCTAGGCTCTTCATAGTCTCTGATGCAAAGTGAACTTAGATAAATGAATATTTATTTTACTTTTACTTTAGTGCCCATTCTTCTGTGATGATTAATTTTGAAAAAATATATAAATAATAATCATAGCTTATGTAGGTAGGTTCAGAACTTCTAATTGCATATAATAGCACATTGTTAAATTTCCCGGGTATCATCAAACTGGATCTAAAAGTAGGTAAAGGGCACAGTTATTTCTATTTTACATGTGAAAATAACAAGGCTTAGCATAATCATTAATTCAATTTCATATGACTGGTTAACATCAAGAAGAATTGAATTCTGAGTCTCTTCTACATTTCAGTCCTCAACCTACTACATAACTTCATGTTTCAAAAAAACTATAATCATTTTATTTCAGAAGCAATTCCTTTAGTTACTACTAAAAGAGTCTTTTCATGTTTCTGGGGAGAATTCTCATTTGGAAATGTTCTAGCTTAAGATATATCTATAAAATGATTAAAACCTCCTGAATATCTAAGGATAATTTATTTCCACAGGATATTGCCTTAAATTTCTCTAAACTTATAGGCTATGGCATGATTGCAAAATCAATTAAGAATTGTGAGAGCAAAATCAATTAGGTTACAGTCTAAAGGCTGATGTTAGTAAATATCCACTCAATGCAATTGTGATTTCCAGATACCCTATTAAAATGTAAATGATGTTCTCTTTTTCAAAATCATTACTGTATTTTAGTATGTAATTATATTAATTTTTATTTATATACTGCTTCTATTGCAATGTTTTCTTTAAAATGTACTGTATTTTACTATTAAGACTCAGTTAATCTGAAAGATAAAGTGACACAATATATCTAAAAGTGCAACCAATCTCATGGGTCCTTTAAAAATATCGGAATTTGAAAATTCCATATCTTAAATAACATACAAATTAAAGCTATTGATTGTATACGTATTTTGGATATGTATGCACCATACATTATTGTCTTTAAAATTCTAGATTCTATCCTAGTGAGATTGTTAAAAGCTAGAAAAAAAAGTCAATGAGAAGAAATACTGAAAATTATAACAATAAATTATACTGTCCAAGATTATGGCAAGAATTAAAAAAAATATAATGCTACTAAAATTTATTAGCAATATCAAATATTTGTGAGCCCAGTAAAAGCCACTACAAACTGTTTTCCAAATATGAACATCGGAGAGTTCCTCCTAAGTCTTCACAACTATCTTAGTCTAAGCCACCAATGTCTCCCAGATGGTCTCACCTATCCCACGCCTGTCCCTATCAGAGTGCATTCTTCACCAGTGACTGGAGTCATTCTCCAAACAGAAGTTAATTCATGTAGTCTCCAGCCTCCAAAGGTGCATCTCCACAATTACTATGAAATAAAGAGTCCTCTCTATGACTTGTAAGGCCCTACATGATCTGCTCCTTGACTACTGCTTAGGTCTCCTTTCGGACCTCTCTCATTATTCAGCATGCTCCAAGCATACTCCTCTTCATAGTCTATGCTTGCTACTCTATCTGGTCTACTTGGCTGGCCTCCTGACTTCATTCACATCTCTGCTTAAGTGTCACTTGGTGGGAGAAAACTGCATGGTGATAAAACTTCCCACCTCCCATGTAGAGGCCCCCAGTTTGGTTCCCACCCTGTGTGGCTCCATGTCTACCTGTGAGGAACAAAACCATATCACAAGTAACGATGTACAATTATGGAGATAGCTCTGGGTTCTCCCCGCTTTTCTCTCTCTCTCTCTTTCCTCTCAAAAAAACAATAAAATAAATCTTAAAAGAATTGCACTCAGGGGAAGGCGGGATGGCTCAGTGGGTTACGTGCTCACTTTGCAGCGGGATTGAATCCCGGCCCCAGCCCGTGCGGACCCATACACTGAACTGGGGTGTGCTTCCCATACGGGAGGCCCCCAGTTCCGTTTTGCCCCACAGTTAAGTCTTTGGCTTGAGGGGGCCTGCCTCCCATGCAGGAGGACCCCCGCCCAGTTTCCACCCTGCACAGCCCCTACCCACCTGTGTGGAATGAAACCATTTTGACAACTGATGATGTACAACTATGCAGACTGCTCTGGGCACCACCTCCTTCTCACTGTCTCTCTCTGTCTCTGTCAAAAACATTGCACCCACATAACTCTGCTCCATAATCCCTGTCCTTATAAAAGTACAAATGAAATACTGATATTACTACAACACTTCAATCTTATTTAGATTCCTCATTTTACTTATACTCATTTGTGTGAAAAAAAGTAATTCTGTACAATTTTTTTACATAAGTGTGTTTGTGTATCTATCACCCTAGTTAGTACACTGAATAGTTCCAACATCACAAGGATACTTTATATTATTTTTTTATAACAATACTCACCTCTACCTCTTCACTCCTTAACACTGGGACATCACCAATTTCTCCCCCCACCTCCCATTTTTAAATTTTATGATTTAAAAATTTTATATATTTCTAATCATCTAGTATGTATCCTGTTGGGATTGGCTTTTTTCATTTAGTTTCATTTTCTGGAGATTTATCTAAGTTGCTATATGTATCAACAGGTCCTTCCTTTTCATTGCTTGAGTAGTGAGTATTCCATGGCACTTATATACCATTATTTGTTTAACCATTCACCTGTTGAAGGACATCTGGGTCAATTCTAGCTTGTGGCTATCACCAATAAAGCTTCTGTGAATATCCACACACAGACTTTGTGTGAACTTGAGTTTCCATTTCTCAGGAATAAATACCCAAGAGTGCAATTGCTGGGCTATATGGTAAATATATGTGTCACAGTTCTTACTATCCTTTTTCCCCATTAGAATGGAAGTCCTATAACACAGGAGACTTGCTTATTTTCGTTCAGTGCTGTACTCCAGTGTGCAGAACTGTGCTTGGCACACAGTAGGAAGTTTACATACGAGGGCTGTCTGGAAAAATCCAGTCATAAATGACTTTATTTTTCATATTACATGGCTGGATACTTTTTGGATGGATGAATATGCATCAGAGCCTTACAGAGATATACTTCAATGAGCACAGATGCTATTGATTTGATAACTGGTGAAGACAAAATGAGACTGCAGAAAGACTCCCTGGGAGAGATGGTAAAGATGAGAAGAAGAGAAGTATGGCCATCGTGTCTGCCCCTCAACCTGACTGAGGTATCAATTTGAACCCTGAATGAAACAGCACTTGGAGAACTAGGCAGCAAGGGTGAACAATTAATTGTGTGTGTAAGGGATGTGTGAGTGTTTGGGAAAAGCCAAATGGCTTTTCAACTCCAAGGACTACAGTAGAACTCAATGTGATAAAATGGCTCAACTATCACCTGATTTCTTTCAGACTCTGCACAGTCTCCATTGCCTGGCTACTCAGCTGCAAAGGACAGAGTAGCCTGCCACTAAGCTATATTTGCAAGGCGGGGATCAGCACCGGTGCCAGGGAGCGCATGCTCATTCCCAAGCACACGAGACAATGGCAAACTAGTAAGTAAGTTCTCAAAAACTACTTGTCTATTGTGTGAATAAATAAATTCCTGACAAGACAGGTGAGGATTTCAGGGGAGAATGAGGTCTTACATGGGCCAGTGATATGGAAACTGGTAGCTAGCAGCAACAGGAATTTGGAAATCAACATTAAATCTCACCTCAGCTGGGAGTCTGGGAAATTTATATCACATGCAACAAATCAATGTCTTAATTCTACTTGAGGTAATATTTCTATTTCTGGAAATATTCTTTATAAAATCATGAGTGAATTAACTTTAGAAGGCCAAGCCTATTAGTATACCTAGAACCACTTTTATGAATATAACCTTTTAGCAAAATTGGTTTAACATATTTCTGTTCAAAGTTTGCTTTCCTGACAATCAAATTTCTTTTAATAAGCAATAGGAAAAAAAAGTCTAACTGTTATTTAGAGAAGCAATTTTCAAACATTTAGAGTTTGTGAATGTTATCTGAGTATGATATGGCAAAAATCTCAAACTGACTATATTTAAATATTCTCTGTGTACATATCTATGACATACATCTGCCAATATAGTCAGTGCTCTTGGTGAGGCTTCTGAAAAAGATAAACACAAGGAAACAAAAATGCCTTGGAACTCTGGCTTCTGAAGATAGATTAAGGGCTAATACAGTTTAAGAACTGTAAGCTAATATCTTCCTCTGGTCTGATTCTTTCAATCAGCTAAGGGTTCTTGCTATAAGATGATTTCCATTATATGAAGCAAAGGTTGAATGACAAAATTCAGTATGGTTGCATGATTATACATTTAGTGTGGGATTACATTTGTGTATCCTAAGCTTGATTTCTCTTTGAGTATTTCCTCGCTTAGTTTCTTTAAGGAATAGTAATTTCTCACAGTATGTTTCTAGAACACTGGTTCCCAGCCATGGTTGCACATTAGAATCACCTAGGGAGGTTTTAAAACTCCTAATGCCTCGACCATATCCCAGACCAATTAAATCAGAATCTCTGAAGTGG
>PVKE010042569.1:0-13722 GCA_004027555.1 Craseonycteris thonglongyai
CTACCCAAAAAACTTGAAAACCTTGATCTTTAAAGATGTTTGTACCCGCATGTTCATCGCAGCACTGTTCACAGTGGCCAGAACATGGAAACAACCAAAATGCCCTTCGATAGACGACTGGATAAAGAAGATGTGGTACATTTACACAATGGAATACTACTCAGCGATGAGAAATGATAAAGATTTATTTTATTATTTAAGAGAAGGTGACAGAGAGGGTAAGAAAGAGGAGGGAATGGCCCAGAGCAGTCTCCATAGTTGTACATCATTAGTTGTGACATAGTTTCATTTCACACAGGTGGATGTAGGGCCCTTAACTGGGGAACTCCCACATGGGAGGTGAGAACCTTCACTGTCAGTGGTTACCAGTTGCATAGCAGTTCAGTATATGGGTTTGCACGAGCCAGGGCTGGGATTTGATCCCTGGACCTTGTGGTTGCAAGATAAGCACTCTATCTGCTGAGCAAGCCTGGCATCCACAAAGTGGTAGGTGAACATAGTTTATAATGATAGTGTAGACATTTGTCTTTTGAGAAATTTGGTTTCCACTCTGAAAAAAAGCTTTTTAAACATCATTTGTGTATAAACACTGAAGGAATTGCTGCAAAGACAAGTAGGACATAGAATATCTTAAGAATGATATAATAATGTGGGTAGTAATACTCTGAGAGCAAAAGTAATGTGTTAGAAGAAAAAATAAGTACAAATGCTATTGACATATCAGAGAGAGTATTTGTTTTAGATGAAGCAACTACAAGGGAACATAGAGGAGATTGAATTAAAAATATTAAGAGACAAAATTTCAAGTAGTAATAATAGAAAATAATTTAAGGAAGAGGAAGAATAAAATAAAAAAAAAAACAAAGCAGGAAGCACACAGGTTCTTCAGGAAGAGAGATGGCTCACAAGATACATGGAATCCATAATGGTTTAAATGTGATATGATATGACATAGATCAGGGGTGTTTGGCTTCCCTGGGCCACATTGGAAGAAGAATTGTCTTGGGCCACACATAAAATACAGTAAACTGATGCTAGCTGATAAGCTAAAAAAAAAAAAATCACAAAAAAAATCTCATAATGTCTTAAGGAACTTTATGAATTTATGTTGGGCCACAATCAAAGCTGTCCTACGCCTCAGGGTTGGAAAAGCTTGATATAGATCATTATAGATGATAGAAAGATAGGTAGATGATAGATAGATAGATAGATAGATAGATAGATAGATAGATAGATAGATAGATAAATGATAAATAGACCTACTGGTAGCAATTAATAATGTTAATATATAGTGTAGTTTGGCTGGACTAATATAGTAATTGGATGAAAAAAGGTTTGAGTTATACCTCATTGCAGATAGCATGAGACCAGTATTTAGGATAATGTGGTGATAAAGAAATTTTAGGTTTTTGTTTTTGTTTTTTCCAGGCAGCAGAATGATGCAAGGCACCATAGGAGTATTAATCCAGTTATTATATATAGGATTTTAGAAAGTAAGTAGTGAAAGAAAACTGAAAGACTGGTTAGGAGACTATGGCACTGATAATACACATTAGATTAACTGATTCAGGGTAAGCATTAGGTTTTATAATAAAAATCTATAGCTTTTAAATAATAACATATATTTTAAGCACCTCAGGCTGGACATTTTGCTTTGGGCTTTACAAGCATGACCTCATTAAAATTTTACAACCTTATTAATTAGGCATTAATGGTATCCCATTTTATAGTTATATAAAATATAAAATACTGAAGGTAAGTTACTTGCCAAGATCTTAACAGGAGTAGAGGGCAGAGTCATGGCCTGATCCAGGCATTCTGAATCTTAATGTCCTACATTTAACCATATGCCTGCATCCCATGTTACTGAGTTCTGAATTATACCCCTAAGGATCATTTTCATTGCACAATTACATGTTCGACTAGTAAATATATTTCATAGACAATAGTCATTTCAAAATATTTGTGACCTAGTTTGATGAATGGGATTCACTCACATTATTTACAGGAAAATATAGTCATCTAAAACAAAGTTTCTACATATTCATTGCAAATTTTAAAAAAATACTTAGAAACATGAAGGAAAAACATTTTAATTTAAAAAATCCTAAACAGACTTTAGGTGACATCATAAGAAGTGGCAGAGTAAGTGCCCCTAAAAATCCTCTTCTCTATAAAAGTAATAAGAACACTGGCAAAGTTGTCAAAAATCAATTTTTTCAGAACCTGGAAAATTAACCAATGGCTTGTAACCATCCAGGAAGCATTTATTCAAAAAAAGAGATTGAATCTTAGTAACAGTGAGCTTTATGGTATTATAAATTGTCCTAATCCCAATGTTATTCCCCTAGCTCTGTGGTTGCCTTAAAAACCAACAGCTTCCAAATCACAGTGAAAACCAACAGTCTAGAAGCCAGTGGAAGAGTCAGAATGGGATTGGAGTTATTCAAAAGTCCCATTCTCAAAAAATTTCCATAATTTGATTTCTCTAGGAGTTCCCTGGAAAACCTAACTTATAAAGCTTGCTTTTATTTGACCTAACTCAGAGCTCATCCAGTGTAAACAGCCTTTTCCCTGGGGGTGTTTGTCAAAAACTATCAGTAGCAATTGTGTAACATCACAGGTGCCTGAGGCAGTGATAACAGTTGAGGGAAACAATAAAAAAACTTAAAAAGGAAAAATGGAGGAATAATATGTCTATAGGAAGCTTTCAAATGCATTAACTTATTCCTGGGAATCTAGAAGGACACAGACATGCATAGGGGTGTGCACATGCCCAGGACTATGTGCATTTTCATGAAAGATCTGCAAAGTCCCTAAGCTCTCACCTCTAGATGACCTTGAGGCTCTTCACAAGCAGGAAGTAAAGACTAAGGCAGAGTTTAAACCCGATTTTTTTGTTTATAGTTCTTTCATAAACAAAGACAACTACATAAAATAATAATTATAAATTTGTGCTGATGGACCTACAACATATAAAGATATATTTGTATGACAACAATATCACAATAAATTGAAGAGGAAATAAAGTTATATAAAAGCAAAATTTTGTATATTCCTTAAATTTAATTTATATCAATCTTAATTAGATTGCTGAATATTAAGATATTAATTGTCATCCCTAGGGCAACTACTAATAAAATAACTAAACAACACACAGTAAAAGAAAAAAAGAAAAGTTACATGGTACACTAGAAATTATACATTTCATGTAAAAGAAGGCAAAAATAGAATAAAAGATCCAAACGATGAAAGACATAGAAAACAAATGGCTATAAATGCCAGACATAAATCATACTTTGTCAGTAGTTACAGTAAATGTAAATGAATTAAGTACTTCAATAAAAAAAAAAAGGTTAGAAGAATGAATTCAAAAAGTTAAAAACAATAAAATTAAATTTTAAAGTTATTCAATTATATGTGATATATAAAATACATACTTGAGATTCAAAGACATAAATAGATTGAAAGAAAGAGGATGGAAAGAGATATGCCATGCAAATAGTAACAAAAAAAGAGCTGGAGTGGCTATGCTATAATTACACAAAATAGACTTTTAAACTAAGGTGACCAGATTTTAATATTGGTAAAGCGGGACACCATTGACTTGGGGGGAGGAGATTCTTGATTAAAAATTTGGTCTATCTCCCGCCATTCCCTAGCTTGTCGTGTATTCTTTCCAAAAATCGGGACTTTTTTAAAACACCGCAGGACACGGGACAAATTGTTAAAAATCGGGACTGTCCCACCAAAAGCAGGACATCTGGTCACCTTGTTTTAAACATAATTTATTACTAGAGACAAATAAGGGCATTTTATAATGATTAAACTTTTAATTCATCAAGAAAATGTAACAATTATAGACATATATGCACCTAACAATTAAGTCCCTATATCCATGAAGCAAAAATTGACAAAGCCGACTTCATGTGATTCAGACTTTAAAGTGAACTCATTTGGAAGGAACAAGATGGCAACATAGGAAGCTCCTGAACTTCTCTCCTTCAACCAACACACCAAAAGAACAGCTACACATGAAACAATTTCCTCAGAGAAATTCAGAAATGGAGGGTCTACTTTATATTAGGGGATAAAGAAAATACATATATTTAAATGAACAGTAAAGACTGAGACACACTTTCTCCATAAACACCATCCCCAGCATAGCACCATATGATTAGGAGGGAACCCCCAACTTCCAGCTTCTTCCTGAGGAGTGAAGAATTTAGGCCACATATTTAGTACCCCAAATTTTGAGGCTTCCACCTTAAGGACAGGCCCCCCAAACACCCAGCTCTGAAGTATGATGTATACAGCCACAAGACCAACAAGACTATAGAAGATAAAGAAACAATTCTTAACTGGTACATGAGCATTCACAAGTGGCTATTCCCCCAGGGTTCAGCTAAGAGAAAGAAGGCAAAAAAGCCCAGCTCCCAGTCTTCTCCTGAAAGACAACTGACTGCATATGTTACAACCTATTGCCTGAGGGTTTGGATGCTAATTGTATGCATCTAGGGTCTACCTGTGATCTTCCATGGAGCCTGAAGGAGCTGGTGGGCATATCTGCCACTTTTTCCCTCTAGCTTGCAGTAATAATAAAATCAGGTCATCAACGTTTCTCTGAAAGCAGCCTATAAGAACACCTAGCTTCATTTTATACTTTCCCAGCTACTGCCTGAGAGTTTGGTTTCTAATTAGCCTGCATTTATGACTGTGATCCTCCCTTTTGGGACACAGTCAGGTTTTGGTACACCTCCAAATACTAGGAGCCACTAAAAACAAAGGTATTGGTTTGGACAATAGCAAAGGTTTGCGAGACAAACAGGGTCTTGGGCTGGACTAATTGAAGAGTTCATCTTCTACACAAGTTCAGTCTTTCAAGACTGGGGGTGGTGTCTGTTTTATCTAATGTGCAGAAACCCATGCAGAGAGTCAAAGGACATGATGAAATATGAGAATATATTCCAAACAAAATAAAAATATAAATCCCCAAACTGACACTAATGAAAAAGTGATGTGATTTATTTGATTGAAAATTCAAAATAACAGTTACAAAGGTGCTCACTGAGGTCAGGAAAACCATGCATGAACACAGTGAGAATTTCAGCGAAGAGGTAGAAAATATTAAAAAGTACCAAAGAGAAATCACAGAGCTGAAGAAAGAACACAATAAATACTCTAAAACATTCAATAGAAGGTTTCAATAGTAAAGTAGATAAATCAAAAGAAAGGAACAGTGAACTCAGAGGAACGGCAGTTAGATACATCCAGGGGAGAAAAAAAAAAATGATTTGAAAAAGAGTAAAGTTAGCATAAGAGACTGGTGAGATAACATTATAGGAGTCCCAGAAAGAAAAGAGAAAGAGAAGTGGGCAGAAAGCTTATTCAAAAACATAATGGCTGAAAACTTTCCTAACCTGCAGGGAAACAAACAAACAAACAAAACAGACATCTAGATCCAGGAAGCCTATAGTGTACCAAATAAAATGAACCTAAGGAGACCCACATCAAACCATAGTATAATTAAATCATCAAAAGTTAGAAGATAAAGAGACATTTTCAAAAACAGCAAAAGAAAAGCTATTTGTTACATACACAGGAGCCCCTATAAATCTATAAGTAAATTTTTCAGCCAAAACTTGGCAGCCCAGATGGGAGTGGGATGATATATTGAAATGCTTAAAGAAGAAACTGCCAACCAAAAATATACTGCCCAGCAAAGTTGTCCCTCAGAATTAAATGAGACAGAATTTTCCAGACAAACACAAGTTGAAAGAGTTCACCCATAAACTGGCCTTATGAGAAATATTACAATTCAAGAAGCTGAAACAAAAAAACACTAGTTCGTAATGTGAAAACATTTGAAAGTATAAAACTCACTAATAAAGGTAAATACAGTAGATTCTCCATTAACCCATGAGGTCTGGGAGATATCAGATAAATGTACATACACGCTCAGTTAACTGGCACCCATGCTGGTTAAGTGTAGTGTTATTTCTTTGATTTTTTTTTTTTTTTTTTTTTTTTTTTTTTTTTTTTTTTTTTTTTTTTTTTTTTTTTTTTTTTTTTTTTTTTTTTTTGCTGGTTGCTTGAGAGTGCAGGATACTTGAATTACTGTTAACTGAGAGTCTACTGTATATAATAACATTCAGTACACTTTGATATTGTAATGGTGGTAGCTAAATGACTTCTAACTCTAGTACAAAGGTTAAAAGGTAAAATTATTAAAAATAACTTTAACACAATAATTTGTTAATGGATGCACAATACAAAAAGATGTGAATTTTGACATCAAAAACATAAAATGTAGGGAGGAGTATGAAAATATAGAGCTTTTGTATGCATTCAAAATTATTATCAGCTTTAAATATTTTATGTGAACCTAATGGTAACCACAAAGCAAAAACCTAGAGTAAATACACAAAAGACAAAGATAAAGGAATCTAAATATACCACTAGAGAAGATAATCAAATCACAAAGGAAGTAAGCAAAAGAGGAAGAAAAGAGCAAAGAAACTACAAAATATCCAGAACACAATAAAAATTTTAATAGTGAGTCCATACCTATCAATAAGTAATTAAATAAAAATAGACTGATTCAAAATACGCATAGGGGGTGAGTGGATTAAAAGAAACAAAATTCAACTATATGCTGTTCACAAGAGATTCATTTCAGTTTTATGGATACCCATAGGGTCAAAGTGAAAGGATGAAAGAAATTAGTCAGTACAAATGGATAACAAGAAAGCAGGGTATGATACTTAAATCAGACAAAATAGACTTTACCAAAAACTATATTCAGAGACAAAGAAAGTCGTTGTATAATGATAAAGGGGTCAATTTATCAATGCATGTAACAACTGTAAATATATACGCACCCAGCATCAGAGTGTCTTAATATATAAATCAAACATTAACAGATATGAAGGGGAAAACAGATGTCAAAACAATAATAATGTAAGACTTCAATACCCCACTTTCAACAATGAATAGATCATTCAGATAGAAAAATTAATAAGAAAACAGTGAACTAAAACTATACATTAGACCAGATGGCCCTAATAGATATGAGTATATGTAAAACATTCCATATAACAACTGAAGAATTCACATTCTTCTCAAACACACATGGAACATTCTCCAAGACAGATCAGATGTTAGGCCACAAAACAGGTCTCAACAAGTTTAAGATTGGAATTGTATCAAGCATCTTTTCTGAGCACAGTGGTATGAAAGAGCAATCTGCAAGAAGAAAATGAAAATTCACTATATGTAACAAGCCACTGAGCACTCAATGGAATGTGTATACAGGGTGGCTTAAAAGTGGATACAGGGGGAAGCCGGGATGGCTCAGTGGGTTAAGCGCTCACTTTGCAGCGCGTTAAGCGCTCACTTTGCAGCGCCGGGGACCGAGGATCGAATCCGGGGACCGAGGATCGAATCCCGGCCCCGGCCCATGCAGACTCATATGCTGAACTGGGAGCTCCCCCAGTTCAGATCTCTCTCTCTCTGTCTCTGTCAAAATAAATAAATAAAAATATATTTAAAAAAAAAGTGGATATACAGTTTAGTTTATTTGCATTTTATTACATTATCTATTACATTTACAATTGCTTAACACTGATGAATTTCATTGATTCAACTGTATACTGACTTTTGGGCCATTCTGTATATACACTTAATGAAATGTTACTTATCCTTTAAACTGAGGAAAAACTTGCAATTTACAACAACATTCACTAACTTGGAAGGCATTATGCTAAGTGAAATAAGCCAGAGGTATAAATATAGTGCATGGTATCACTTATAGATGGAATTTTTTAAAAGTCAAACTCACAGAAACAGAAAGTAGAATGGGGGAAACAGAGAGAGGCTGGGAAAAAGAGAACAAACTTTTAGTTATAAGATGAATAAGGTCTGAAAATCTAAGGTCTAATATAGTATCTACAGTTAATAACACTATATTGTATAATTAAAATTTTCTAAGAGAGTAGAATGTAAAGTGTTCTCACCAAAAAAGAAAACTAAGGTACATATGTGACATGATGGATGTGTTAATTAACTTGATGGAGAAAATCCTCTCACGAGGTATAACAAATCATCATGTTTTTCACTTTAAACATATTATAATTTTTACCTCAACGAATCAGAAAATATATAAACATAAAATTATTTTAAAATGTGAAAACTCAAAGTTCACTTCTGAATGGACCTGAAGGAAATAAGGTTACAACCTTTGCACATGGCTGTTGGATAAAGAACTCTAATTTAGAGCATAATCAAAATGTAGTTTTAAAAAGATCCATAAAATATTCAATGAGATTTTTTTAAGTGAATTTTTAAAATGAACCCCAAAAAGGTAACTTTATTTGACATTTTTATTTTAGGGGGAAAACTATCATGTCATGTCTCTGAGTTCTCTTCTGTTTTTCTTCATAAATAAGATAACTGTTTTTCTATTAGTGGTAATAATGTTTTTCTATTAATGGTAAAGCAAAATGATTTGAACACTCGTGAAACTTGAGCTTATCATTTATAAGAAGTTAACACAAAACTCAGAATAACTGAAAATGAGAATCCTGACACTTTAGAATAGTAGGGTGGAAGGAAAAACATACTTGTTCAGCAAATAATTGTTTTCTAAAAGAATTATTTAAGATGTTGAGGTTCTAATGTTAGCCACTACATGAAGGGGGCAAAACGTTGACAATTCTGTTACAATATAAATTATTTTTAAAATGAACAGGGGGGGAACCGGGATGGCTCAGCGGGTTAAGTGCTCACTTTGCAGCCTCGGGGACCGAGGATCCAATCCTGGCCCTGGCCCCAGGCCGTCCGGACCCATACGCTGAACTGGGGTGTGCTTTCAATGCAGGAGGCTCCCAGTTCAGTTTCTTACCCCCCAGTTTAGCCCCTGGCTCGAGAGGGCATACCTTCCATGTGGGAGGTCCCCAGCCCACTTCTAGCCCTGCATGGCCCCCACACACCTGCGTGGAACAAAATCATGTCAAAACCTGATGACATACAACTATGGAGACTGCTCTGGGCCCTCCCCCATCTCTCTGTCTCTGTCAAAAACAATAAAACAAATTTTTAAAAAAATAAATAAACAGATATTTTTATATTCCTCGTGTTTTAATGTACAGTGTTGGGATACTGGGATAGCTCAGTAGGATAAGCGTTTGCTTTGCAACTGCGAGGTCTGGGGATCAAATCCTGCCCTGGCCCATGCAAAACCATATGCTGAACTGCAGTGCAACTGGTAACCACCAGGATAGTGATGATGGTTCTTGCATCTCAGGTGGGAAGCCCTTGGTTTGGTTCCCACACTGCATAGCCCCACATCCACCTGTGTGGAATGAAACTATTGTCACAACAAATTATGTACAACTACGAAGACTGATCTGAGCCCACTACTTTTCTCTTCTTCTCTGTCTCTTTCTCTCTCTCACCTTCTCTCATACAATAAAATTAATCTTAAAAAAAAAAAAAAGTACAGTGTTATTACTATCATGGTACTCCAGAATAGATGATAGTGGGATTTTCTTATAGTAAATGTGACACTTACCCATTCGAAGGCATTCCAGAGATGCCTGACCCCAGTTCCTTGTGAATGAAGACTCAATATAGTAGCAGTGACCATGGAAAGGAATCCACGCTGTGTGTTCTGACTCCGGGCATCTGCCAGGCAATTGTGGAGGTTCAGTGGCAGGGACCTCTGTTAATAAAAAGACATTCAAAATAAAGTAAAACCTGTAGTACTCAGAATATTTTAGCAGCTATGGAAAATTTCCTCACCTATCATTATGTTTAAAAAGTTCTAATGTGTGATAATCATTTGGATTCGCTATTTTTCATTAGGTTTTCTTTATCTTTTTTTTTTCATTTTATTAATACAGAGGGTGCCCAAAAAATGTATACACATTTTAAGAAAGAAAAAGAAAGTATTAAAATTGTAATATCAATACAAAAGATGAAAACAAGTCACGTTTGACTCCTGCAATCGCAAGAGATGCTTAAAGTGGTGACCACCGGCATCCAGACATTTCTGATGAAGGCGAACTACTGTTTGAGCAACGTTGACCAAAGTGTCCACTTATATTGCTACACAAGCTGTTTCAATTTACTGTGCGTCTCAAACTTATCACAAATGCGGCAGTTGTGAGGCGTGTTGGAGGCCCTGTTGCATCCCCACGCCTCCATTGTCGTAGTTCCGTAACATTCTCAAATTTCAAATATCACTTCAAAATGGTCATGTGTTCCTCCAATGACAACTGTGCTTCCTCCATCTTCTTTGACTGTTTTGCCTGTTACACGGTGATGCTAACATTCATTTGGTTAATGCCATCTTTTGAGTGAACGTCATATTACACATTGCTACTGTAATTCAATTCAACTTTGAAAAGTAATACATAGATAAGCATCTCTTAAAATGTGTATACATTTTTTTGGCACCCCCAGTGTATTTCACTAGACCATTCTGTGGTATGATGGCAATCAATCACACTCATAATTAAGAATGTAGATCCATAAATGCTTACGAAGATGTTGTCCCCCCACCCAATTTTTTTTGCAAAAAGAGTGCACCTTCAAGATGTTCTTTTTTTTTTTTTTTTGAGATCATAATCATATAAAACCTTAGCTATGAGTATTGTCTGTGATATAACTAAATGCTACAGCTTTCTGGAATTGCTTCGCTGTAGTATCACTGTCCCTGATGAATATACATGCATTCTGATAAACTTATTTTGATATAACTGTGCTGTCAATGTCAAAAGTAATCATAACTTCCTGGGGAATCTGACAGGGATTCAGAGGATAATATCAATACTAAAACTTCAGAAATCACAAGGAGCAAATAAACTCTAGCAATGGGAAAAAATTCCTATGTCCATTATTTTGATCTATATATATTTGTTTACTACCAAGTCAGTTTTGTTAGATGAAGGAATGTATTTTATTTTATTCTTAAGCTCTCCAGGACATGTTACTGTTCAATAATATCAACAGTGGTATGTATTAGCTGATTGCGAAAAATTTCAAATCCCTTGATTGTTTTGTGTATTCATTTTACCATCTGATCTTTTGCAGAGAGAATAAAAACTTTCATTGCAATATGCTGTCTTCCAGTAGCCATCAACATCCAGATAAACACATGCTGATTTTAGTTTCGGTTCATCAGCAGCCCAATTGGTGTACCTCACCCTCCATTTATCAATCCAAACATATTCATTATTAGTCTGCAAGAACAAAAACCACCATCAACATAGAACCTTGTGTCATTTAGAAAATAACAGAACCAAGTGAGGAGTTAAAAATATATTTAAGACAAAGAATCTTCAACATTTAGGAATTTTAAAAACATAAATTGTTTCTACCAACTTAAATTCAGTAAATGCAGTCTTTCTTTAAAAAACAGAAAAGACTAGTTTTTAAAGCTCTTCATAAATATGTCCTTGGAAGATAATTTGAAATACTGACTTAAAAACCTATGTCATATTCCTTGAAACTTCTGATTTGTAAGCTTTCAGCACAAAATAGAAGTTTTGTCTTCCAAACAAATGAAATATCTATTATGTCACCACTGAAATAATAATTAAAATTAAGTAATTCTCGTTGAACTTGTAGGCCCTGGAGAGAAAACACAGCTGTCCTAATCTTATTTTTCAGCTGTTGAAACAGGCCAGAAACAAATGACTTAGGTCAGGTTCCACGGGTAAAAAATAGAGACATAGGTTTCTTGCCTTCCAGGTAGGTGGTCTTTTAACTATAACTCATCTTGATGGCACTTTTAAAAAACTGATTGTCTTATTCAGTTTGCACACTTAGCTTCTAATTAAACTTAGCCAAATTTATGACCACATACAAATTCATTGTTAACAAAATATTACATATCAATAATATCCATTTGACAATCTAAAAGAGAATTTATAGGTAATGCCTAAGAACACACGCTGTATCACATTAATAAGAGAAAAATAAATTTTTAAACAATTTAAATTGTCCCATTTTTAACTGCATTATTTAACTTACCAAGCCAATTACCATATACCGTATTTAATGACAAAATCAAAAGCATGTGTTATCTCAATCGAATTTTATAATATTCTATCATGTTTAATCAAATAACGCTTAAATAATCATTAATTTCATAGATGTAAAGAAGATAATAGTACTCTTTTAGCTATAAACGTTGACATAGTGGAAAGCTATTTAATCTTTCTAAAAATAAATAAAAGCCTATTTTACACTCTTGAGAATTGTGACCATGTCTACGAGAAGAAAATGAATGAATTATCAAGAGAATTCATTACTAAAAGTAGACTCAACTCAGACATAAAAATGTCTTTCCCAAATTGAATCATAGAAATCACTATGGATCTATATATTTTTAAATAGTCACTTCCTTACTTAGGAAGTACTCGTTGCATGAAGTTCAAATTTCAATCTCTGCATCATGGCATTAGAAGCTCTATAAAATCTGACACCAGCCTACTTTATAGTGTTATCGCCTTCTATCTGTTCTCTCTTCTTGGTACTTCTTATGTCTCACCATCCCAGGCCACGACTATGAAGTCTGACATTTTCTGAAAAACCCTCTATCCTCTCCTCAGGTACAAATGATCCCTATTCTCTCCTCTCATAGCACTTCGTCGTGTATATATGTCTCATTGACAGGTCTTGCATTACCCCTTGTTTATTTGTTGATACCTTTGTTTCTTATACTATGAAGTTTGCTGCTGACTAGCTAGATGGATGTGTGTACGAATGGAGGATAGGTGGATTGCAGGGCATCAACGAATGCTCATGTTAGGAATGATTTGGCACCTGCATCACCACTCTTAGGTATGTGATTCATCTTCACTCCACCCCATTCTCTCCCAGCATTCCTTTCTCTGTGATAGACTACAGGGAATGGACTACAGTGAAATTACTTAGACATGGATGGAAGCTCCACAACTTTAGGACTGATAACAATGCTAGAAAGACTTGCCACAAAAATAAAAAGTATTTATTTTTTATATAAAACTACTCTTTCCCCTCTGATAGCCATCAATTTGTTCTCTGCATCTCTAAGTTTATTTCTGCTCAGTTTTGTTTGTTTGTTATATTCCACATATAAATGAAATCATATAGTATTTGTCTTTCTCTGTCTGTCTGACTTATTTCACTTAGCATAACACCGTTTAAATCCACCCATGTTGTTACAAATAGCAACAATATTACCTTCCATAGTGGTTGTATCAATTCACATTAATTTGCAAAGATATATGTACCCAATGTTCATCGCAGCACTGTTCACAGTGGCCAAGTCATGGAAACAACCAAAGTGTCCTTTGATAGATGACTGGATAAAGAAGTTGTGGTTCATTTACATAATGGAATACTACTCAGAAATAAGAAAAGATGAGATACAGCCATTGTGACAACATGGATGGACCTTGAAACCATCTTATTAAGCGAAATAAATCACACTAAAAGGATCAAGAAACAGAACCTCACAGGTGGAATATAAAACTGAAAGTAACAAAGAAACAAAAACTCACGGACACAGTCAAGAGTTTAGTCTTTACCTGAGGGTGAAGCTTTGGAAGGTGGGTGGGAGAGCTGTGTGTGTGTTTGGGGGGGGGGGGGGGGGGGGGGGGGGGGGGGGGGGGGGGGGTGTTGTGGAGTAGGGAGGGGGCATCAAATATACAGTGATGGAAAGAGAGCTGATTC
>PVKE010042570.1:0-13698 GCA_004027555.1 Craseonycteris thonglongyai
ACACACACACACACACACACACACACACACACACACACACAAAAGAAGGAAAAACCACAAATACATGGAGAGTAAACAACATATTACTTAAAAAATCAGTGGATCAAAGAAGAAACAAAAGAAGATATTACAAATACACAGAATTTTGCTGGGCTGCAGCAAAGTCAGTAATAAGAGGGAAAGTTATATAACTACAGGCCTATCTCAAGATACAAGAAAAATCATAAGTAATATGCTAATATTACTTAAGTAACAAGCGAATATTCCATCTTCAGGAACTAGAAAAAAGGAACAACAACAACAACAAAAGAAAAACCACCCAAAGCCAGCAGAAGGAAGAAAATAATAAAAATTAAAGCAGAACTAAATAAAATAGAGAATAGAAAAACAATAGAAAAAAGTTAATGCAACAAAGAGCTGGTTCTTTGAAAAAATTAATAAAATTGACAAAACCTTGGCTAGGCTCACCAAGGGAAAAAGAAAAATTACACAAATAATCAGAATTAGAAATGAAAGAGGAGAACTTACAACTGATACCACAGAATAACAAAGGATCAAAGAAGAATACTATGAAGGACTGTATGCCACCAAATTTTGCAACCTAGAAGAAATGGACATGTTTTTAGAAACATATAGTCTACTTAGACTGAATCAAGAAGAACTGGATAACCTAAACAGACAAATCAACAGTAAGGAAATCGAAACAATCATCCAAAACCTCCACAAAACCAAGTATCCAGAACCAGGTGCTCTTACTAACAAGTTTTACCAGGCATTCAAAGAGGAACTAACACCTATGCTCCTCAAACTATTCCAAAAATGGAAGAAGAGGTAATACTTCTGAATGCATTCTATGAGGCCAATATTATGCTAATACCAAAGCCTGGCAAGGAAATCACAAAAAAAGAAAACTATAGACTATTATCTCTGACAAACACCAATGCAAAAACCCTAAACAAAATACTAGCAAATAGAATACAACAACGCATTGAAAAGATTATACATCACGATCAAGTGGGATTCATCCCAGGGGCACAAAGATGGTTCAACATATGCAAATCAATCAATGTGATACACCACATACACAAAATAAAAGATAAAACCATATGATTCTATCAATTGATGCAGAAAGGCATTTGACAAGATACAACATCCATTTATGATCAAAACACTTAATAAAATGGGTATAGAAGGAAAATATCTAAATATAATAAGGCCATATATGACAAACCCTCAGCAAATGTCATACTGAATGGGGAAAAACTGAAACCTCTTCTTTTAAAATCAGGAATGAGACAGGAATGTCCCCTGTCACCACTGCTATTCAACATAGTGCTGAAAGTCCTAGCCAGAGTCATTAGGCAGGAAAAAGAAATAAAGGGCATCCAAATTGGAAATGAAAAAGTCAAACTGTCACTTTTTACAGATGACATGATCCTTTATCTAGAAAACCCTAAAGACTCCACCAGAAAACTGTTAGACATAATAAATAAATACAGTAAAGTTGCAGGATACAAAATTAATGTACAAAAGTCCACAGCATTTTTATATACAAACAAAACTTCAGAAAAAGAAATGAGAAAAATGATACCATTTGTGATCAAAACAAAAAAATAAAATACTTAGGAATATACTTAACAAAGAATGTGATGGATTTACACATGGAGAACTATAAGACACCATTAAAAGAAATTGAAGAAGATACAGAGATATGGAAAGCTATTCTGTGTTCATGGATTGGAAGAATCAACATAGTTAAAATGACCATATTACCCAAAGCAATATACAGATTTAATGCAATCCCCATCAAAATCCCACAGACATTTTCTCAAGAAATAGATAAAAAAAATTATCGGATTCATTTGGAACCACAAAAAACCCCGAATCGCCAAAGCAATCCTCCAAAAAATAAATAAGGCTGGAGGCATCATGCTCCCTGACTTCAGTCTATATTACAAAGCATTAATAATCAAAACAGCTTGGTATTGGCAGAAATATAAACATACAGACCAATGGAACAAAATGAAGAACCCAGAAATAAACCCACAAATATATGGGCAGATAATTTTTGACAAAGGAGCAAAAAATGTACAATGGAGAAAAGAAAGCCTCTTCAGTAAGTGGTGCTGGGAAAATTGGAAAACCACATGCAAAAGAATGAATCTGGACTGTGAACTCTTACCATATACTAAAATGAACTCAAAATGGATTAAAGACCTCCACATAAGATCCAAAACAAAGTTTATAGAAAAGAGCATCGGTACTAAACTTATAGATCTTGGGTTCAGAGAGCAATTTATGAACTTGACCTCAAAGGCAAGGGAAGTAAAGGCAAAAATAAATGAATGGAACTATATCATACTAAAAAGCTTCTACACAGCAAAGGACATCATCAACAAAGTAAAAAAGAAACCAACCAATTGGGAGAAAATGTCTGCAAACAATGCCTCTCATAAGGGGCAAATATCTAAAATATATAAAGAACTCATACAACTCAACAACAAAAAAATAAACGATCCAATTAAAAAATGGGCAGAAGACCTAAACAGACATTTCTCCCCTGAAGACATGCAAACAGCCAGCAGATACATGAAAAAATGTTCAACATCACCAGCAATTAGGGAGATGCAAGTTAAAACCACAATGAGATACCACCTCACACCTGTTAGAATGGCTATAATCAACAAGAGAAATTGATTAACAAGTGCTGGAGAGGTTATGAAGAAAAAGGAACCCTCATACACTGCTGGTGGGAATGTAAATTGGTACAAACACTATGGAAGGCAGTATGGAGAGTCCTCAGAAAACTAGAAATGAAATTGCCATGTGACCCAGCAACCCCTCTCCTGGGTATCTACCCAAGAAACCTGAAAACCTTAATCTGCAAAGATATATGTACCCCAATGTTCACCACAGCACTGTTCATGGTGGCCAAGACATGGAAACAACCAAAGTGTCCTTTGATAGATGACTGGATAAAGAAGTTGTGGTACATTTACACAACGGAATGCTACTCAGCAATAAGAAAAGATAAAATATAGCCATTTGTGACAACATAAATGACCCTGAAAGCATCTTATGAAGCAAAATAAGTCAGACTAAAAGAAGCAGGAAACATATGACCTCACTTATAGGTGGAATATAAAACTGAAAGTAACAAAGAAACAAAGACTCATGGACAGAGTCAGCAGTTTAGTGGTTACCTGAGGGTAAGGGGGGAGGTGGGTGGAAGAGATGGTTGGGGGGGAGTAGGGAGGGGGCATCAAATATATGGCGATTGAAAGAAAGCTGATTCTGGGTGGTGAGCACATAACTCAATGTACGTATAGATAATGCAATGTAGAATTGTACACCTTGAAACAATGTAATTGTTATCAACCAATGTCACCCAATGCATTTAACAATAAAAAACCCCAAAAAACTATTATTTTTATCTTGAAAAACAGAAGCATGCCCACAATTTTTCTCAATTGCTCCTCAATATAATATCAACCACTAACAAAAATAATAAGTTTTAACCAAAGTAACTTCTAAATCACAGAGAAAACTGGGGTAGGGGTGAGGAGTGGTTAATTGTGAACTCTATGTCAAATACCAGCTTTTCAGCTTTTTCACAGACCAGTAGGGCTCATAAATAATACATATAATACAACTTCCATAGCCATGTATATCTCTTACAGTACAACTTATCAAAGTGGTAAAGATGAACACATTTATTAACAGACCCAAAGATATAACATCTCTGTAACATATAAATATATAAGAAGCAAAACCATATAAACTTAAAATTGTGCTTAGCAATTAATGTTTCAGTATTCTACTATTTAGAAATTATCTTGGTATCCAATGGGAATCCATTAATTAACTCAATTTTAGTAACAGGGTCATGGAAATTATCTTCCAGCTGACATATCACAAAAACAGTTCCCTTGAAATAAAAATTTTCAGAATAGTGATTCAAGTTAAACCACAAATTTCCATTTTTCATTACCTTAAAAACTAAGAGCAATGCTAACTTATTTGATTAGTAAACTTGTATAAGTTTAGATAAAACATAGCCACATAGAATATTGTTAGGAATTATACCTAACAAAAATAAATTAGAGAAAATATAGCTGTTTTTATTAAACCCCAAATATTAAACTAGACTCATTTTCCAAATACTTAAATTTATGAATTTGAATTATAAAATGTTTTTGAATTGGTTTCTGTAAAAATATTTTATTAATGTAGCATATTTAAAGGTTTAGAAGCTCGTATTTCACTACTTTCTGGGAATTTTAGGACTACTCACTTTGTTTATGTGCTTACTTATCTCTATCAACCTATCAGAAAAGAATTCCTTTAACATGAGACTTTATGAGCAAGTTTAGTAATACCCTCTGGAGGTAGGAAAATATCACACACTCAACACAATGAGAGATAAAGGTCTTCTTATACTCTAGACACATAGTCACACAGAGACAGATAAAGAGAAGTTATAGCTTTAATTCTAAAATTTCAGTCACAGGTCAAGAGTAAATACAGAAACACCAAATCTCACCAGTCCTGGTATGAAAAAATTGTTATTTTTCCCAATAAGCACAGGATTTATAATTAATTTGGGCTCAAAATAGATAAACAAAAAGAACTAAATATCCAGGTTCTCCATTGTCTCTCATCCAACATAGACTAGCTCTCTATAATCTATTAATCCATTTACAGAGACCACCAAATGTTCAGACCAAATTCTGTCACTGCTGCCACTAATGAGTATTGACTGTAAATGAACCAAAACCCAAACCAAAAACAAAACAAAAAATTAGTAGAGAGGAAAATTATAATTAATTAGAAAAATAACAAAGATGTCTTGTCACTTTGGAATCTCGTCACTTTGGGAGTCAAGAAGAGATGTGTCCAGCTTAAGTAGCCCTTGGGAGGTGCACTTCTCTGGTGATAAAGTTGACCAGGCTCTGTCATGTGAATTCATGGGATCTTGGTGAAAGACCGCCAAAACTCCATAAGGCTATTTTCAAAAGAAGACAAAACCATAATTCTCAATACACATAAAGATGTATTAAAGATTTTATTTAACTCATCAGTGAGGGAACTGATGAGGTGTCATATATCTATGTCAAAGGAGAATTCAAAGAACAGATACATTTGTAGAATAGGATTATTGAAAGGCATGTGCAAATGGAGCCCAAACTGGTTATTTTTGGAGGTGGAGTTGGAGTAGGGGAGGTGTTTTATATTGCTATTATATACAGTTTGGAGCTGTAAAAATATTTCTAGTAGACTCAGAATCAAACAATGGAAAGGGTATACTATAAACAATGCAGAGTTTCATTGAAGCTCAAATGTTTTCCTACATAAAGTTATCATTAAAATTGAGAAGCTGATGCTGCTCCTTATGCTAGAAAGCTATGGTCCTACTGAACCTGCCTGTAATTCACTCACTCGTAGGTCCCAGCCAGGAGTGGAGATTACTCTAGGATAAGGTGACCAGACGTCCCGCTTTTGGCGGGACAGTCCCGACTTTTAACAATTTGTCCCACATCCCGCAGTGTTTTAAAAAAGTCCCGATTTTTGGAAAGAATGCACAACAAGCTAGGGAATGGCGGGAGATAGACCAGATTTTTAATCAAGAACCCCCTCCCCCCTGTCAATGGTGTCTCGCTTTACCAATGTTAAAATCTGGTCACCTTACTCTAGGATTATGTTTGCAACCCTTCCTCAAATGCAACCATCCCATAGCTGTTATTCAATCACCCCAGACACTCCTACCTAACACCTACAATATCACCAGCCAGGCCACACACAACAGAAAAACAAAACAAACAACAACAACAACAACAACAAAAAATAACTCCAACCTTCTTTCCATGTTTCTAAAGATTTATTTTATTGCTTTGACAGAGACAGAGATAGACAGAGACAGAGAGAGACAGAGAAAAGGGGGAGGGCCCAGAGCAGTCTCCATAGTTGTACATCATCAGTTTTCGATGTGGTTTTCGTTCCACACAGGTGGGTGGGGGTTGCGCAGGGCGGGAGCTGGGCTGGGGGCCTCCCACATGGGAGGCATGCCCTCTAGAGCCAGGGGCCAAACCGGGGGGCAGGGGGTGTTAACCAAACTGGGGGCCTCCTGCATGGGGAGCACACCCCAGTTCAGCATATGGGCTTGCATGGGCCTGGGCCTGGATTTGATCCTTGGTCCCAGGGGCTGCAAAGCAAGCGCTTAACCTGCTGAGGCATCCTGGCTTTTCTTTCTTCCATGTTTCTGAAGTCCAGATATGAAACACTCAAAACTAAAGAAGAAAAAATTTTAACTTGAATTGATTTAAAATCTCTGTGACTTTAGTTTCCAATGTAAAAAACAAACAAACAAACAAACACCCCCCCCCCCCCCACACACACACACAAATCTAAAAGCATTTGCTTTAAACTACTTTCAACAAGAAAAACACTGGACTTCCCTACTTTTCTATAAAAATTCTTTTTGACTCAGAGTATGATAAATTGTCTAGTCTCAGTTCTAAATGGTTAAAAAGAAAAAAGAAACTGTCACAAAAATATAGTATGATAGGTTAATAAGGACAGAAATAAAAGAAAAGGCAGTCTCATTCATAAGTCTAAATAGTGTTTGAAAAAGGTAGAGATGCTTCCTTTCTCCCCCAAGGGTTTTACAACGACACTTCATGGGTGCACGGTGGAGCTAGAGAGCACAACATGATGTTAAAATGTGCCCTATCTTGGATGCAGCTTAGGCCCAGAAGCAACGGAAAAAACAGTTCCCTTTCTTCAAGGTGGGTTATGAAACCACTTGAGAGGAACAACAAAGGAGATAGTTGGAGACAGTTTTGTGACCCTTAGATTAATACTCATACCCCAACCCCAAGATTTGGGATTAAAAAACTTGAAAAAAGAGACTTTGGAAAAAATAGTAGAAGCGGGATGCCAGAATAGCTCAACAGGTTGAGCACTTGCCTTGCAACTGTGAGGTTCAGGAATCGAATTCCGACCCTGGCCTGTGCAAACCCATATGCTGAACTGTGGCACAATTGGTAACTTCAGGAATGGCGACAAAGGTCTAGCCTCCCATGTGGGAGGCCCCCAGTTTGGTTCCTGCCCCATAGGCCCCACATCCACCTGTGTGGAATGAAACCATTTCACAACTAATGACGTACACCTGTGGAGAGTGTTCTGGGCCTTCTCTCTCTCTCTCACCTTCTCTCAAACAATAAAATCAATCTTAAAAGAAAAAAATAATAGAAGCACTGTGGCATTTTCCCTTTCACTTCTTCCCCTTTGAGGTGAGCTCCTCTTCACCTCAATTCTCTTGAGAAGGGGCTTTGAAAGGTCAGTCAGAAAATGGTGTCCCTTAGATTTTGAGAAGGCCAAAATGATTGGTGTTTGACTCATGAGGGAAAAGATGGAAGGCAAAAGCCTGTGGCTGGAGTCACATGGTAGAATGAAGTGGGGAGCATAAACCACTGAACAGAAAACAGATCATGTTTCCTGAGGACCAGCCGGGGGAAGGGAGAAAGTGAGCACGAGGGTTCTTTCAAGCCCACGTAGGTGGGCTTTCCACTAGAGGTCTGTAGGCAGCAGAGGTTTGGAATCAAACGCAGAAGCCAGTGGAGCAGAGGAGGTGTTGAGGTCCAATGCTTTCAGTGGAGCCAACTCCAAGGGCCCCACAAAAGTGCCCCATAAGAGGAGGAATCCTTCCTCCTTCCTTCCTCCTCCCACCTCCGCTCCAAGCCCTATAGGACCCACATCATAGAGGAAATGGGGGAGGAGGAGTAAAAGTATTAGGTGGGACACCAAAGAAGCCAGGTGTGTCACATGAACCTGGTGGCCCCCATTTCATTCTCCTCACCTCAGGCTTCCAGCCTCATTCAGCCTTGGCTGGGAAATGACCTTTGCCCATTTCTCTACTGTCTTTTCTTATTGCTTTATAAGGTCTCTTGGGAAAAGCCCAGTAGCTTGAATCTCTCAGGTGATTAGTTATTAGCAACAATAATAATTACAGCTAACCTTTATCAATCACTACTTTCCAGGCACTCTGTTAGATATTTTACATGAATTCTTTCATAATCCTCCTGAGAACCCTCTGAGGTAGAACTGTTATTGTCTCAGTTTTATAGGAACAGGAAACTAAGATTTAAGCAGTATAGACACTATCTCCAGTGAACCACAGCTAATGGATATGAACATTAGGATTTGAACCCAGGAGCTCAGGAGGAGGAGATAGGAAAGGAAAGCATTATGGCCTTGAGACTGGAGTTTTGGAGAGGGGGCGCATATGTGCTAAGGCCTTGGGCTAGTAGTTATTAAGGTCACGATCCCCTCCTCCCCTTCTTTTTTAAAACCAATATTAGTGGTGACAGATTACTTTGGGCTGGGTACCCAGCAGAGTGATGAGGGAAACAGACAAGGTCCTGGAGCTTACTGTGTGAAGGGAGAGCTCTACTAAGACAAACAAGCATGTGCCTTAGATATCTGGATGTGCTATGAAGAAAAAGTCTACGGATGTCTAAAAAATAATGAGTGGAGGACAAATTAGATTAGGACATTAAGAAAGGCTTTTCTGAGTAAGAAATATTTAAACAGAGACCTGAGAAATGAACGTAACAAATGAAGAGGAGGCGGAGGAACACATTTTGGTATGAGGGAATTTCTGATGAAAAAAAGAAAGGGTTCCTGAGTTAGGAACAAACAGGAGTTTTGAACAAATGGAGAGGCTGGTAGGTAGGAAGAGATAAGAGCAGCTAAGGAACAGTTTATTGTCTCAGAAGGTATCTCAGGGTCTCTACCTACTGTTGGATTAGCTTAGTGAGAATTCTGGCACTAGGGAGCTAAAGTTTCAGGATCCCCCAGTCAGTTAGGGAATTGAAAAGTGATCCCTGGTGTGGGATCAGAGGCAGGAGCTAGTCTTGGATTTCTGTCTCAGGGGCTCCTATCTCATCGGAAACATGTCAGGTTTCTACTCCCTCTTTTCACCCATTCTGTCCTCTCACCTGGCCCAGTCTTCTGCACATGTTTTTCAAACTGTGCACTCATTTCCACCTGGCTGTTTTTTACCTCCACATCCTCTTAGCTCGGGCACTTTCCCTGTAAGTATGGAAGGAATGGCTCAGTTTTCCTGCTTTTACTAGGGCCAAGTGGGCATTTCCTATCTTTATTTCTTTGCTTAGAACTATTTTTCTGTCCTGGAGTTCCATTTCCTTTTTATATTCATCTTAAAAGAATTCTAGAAGTCTAGAGGGTAGTCGAATTCAGAATGTACTTCCTTCACAGAGCTTTCCCAGGTCTCCACATCAAAACCCCTCTTTTGTCCATTATTGCCCAGTCAGTGGGAGCATAGTGCACTTGCCTTAAAATGGGCCATGATACATTTTCCTTCGCTGTTTGGCATAATAATTTCTTATTGTTTTGTTATCTCTATTGATTTTTAAAAATTGTATTTATTTATTTAAGTTAAAAAAATATTTTTTATTGTTTTTGACAGAGACAGAGAGAGACAAAGAAGGGAGAGGGCCCAGAGCAGTCTCCATAGTTGTACATCATCAGTTTTCAACATGGTTTCATTACACACAGGTGGGCAGGAGCCGAGCAGAGTGGGAACTGGGCTGGGGGCCTCCCACATGGGAGGCATGCCCTCTTGAGCCAGTGGCCTTCCTTGGGGGTAAGAATCAAACTGGGAGCCTCTTGCATGGGAATCACACCCCAGTTAAGCATATGGGTCTGCACGGGCCGGGGTTGAGATTTGATCCTTGGTCCCCTGGGCTGCAAAGTGAGTGCTTAACCCACTGAGCCATCCCAGCTTCCTCTCTTTATTGATTTTTAAGAAAATGTTTCTGGGAAGCCAGATGGATCAGCAGGTTAAGTGCTCACTTTGCAACCCTGGGGACAGTGGAGGATTGAATCCTGGCCCCGGCCCATGCGGACCCATATGCTGAACTGGGGTGTGGCCCCAGTTTGGTTCTCACTGGGATGAGCTTCCCATGTGGGAGGCCCCAAGTTAGGCCCCCCAGCTCGAGTGGGCATGCATCCCATGCAGGAGGCCCCCAACCTGGCTCCCACCCTGTGTGGCCCCTACCTACCTGTATGGGACAAAACCATGTCTAAAACTGATGACATACAACTACAGAGACTGCTCTGGGCCCTCCCTCTTCTCTCTGTCTTTGTCAAAAACAATAAAATAAATCTTAAAAAAAAAAAGAAAATATTTCTTATTTTGTTCAGTATTTCTCTTTTAAGTTGTTTTAAGCTGGAGGGTTGATCCAAATAACCTAGCTCACCATTAGTGGGAAAAAGAAGTCCTGATTTAGTGTTCAGAAGATTCACTCAGATTGCTGTTTGAGGAATAGACAGCCTGTAAGGATATGAGCATGAAAGCAGAAAGATAAATTCGTTATTTCAGTAATCCAAGTGAGAGATGATGGTGGCTTGGTATAAGGTGGAAATAGTACAGGATCCCTAAACAGAAAGAGTGACTAATTTAAAAACAAGTCCTTTAAAAACAAATATTCAAGAGTTTTAGGTCATCATTTTCTCTCAAATGAAATCATTAAGGTTAGTGCTATATAGGAACTCATAGGACTCTGAAATCTATTGAGTGGAGTTACAGTCCAGTATTTTGTACCTTTTAGGGCTCCATTGTAACCATACCTAACATCAGGCCATCTGTTGAAACCCTATTTATATATTTGAAGTATAAATGCTTAGAGGACAAGCCCTGAGCCAGTGAGTAATAAACTTCCATGTACTGCCATCATCAGTATAAAAGGCCCCCTCCTTTTTTTATAGCAAGGACAATGGGAAGGTGCATCTCCATCCTCAGAGGTGTCCACAGAGTCCTCACAGAATCCTCCAGAGGGGAGTCACTTAAGATAGTCTGCAGCTTTGAATTGAGTTTGTGGTCTCAAACACCCCTCATTTTCTGGGACTTAGGTATTGGTATGGCTCTTAATAAAGTTCCTCAGGTTACTGGCTCTCTGTGTTGCAAACTAGTGGTCTTCTGTGTTCTCTCCTGTTCACCTCATGTCATCCCTACAAGCCTTCTTTATTGAGGAGGCTCAGACAGGTTAGTACAGATTTACTCATCTTACCTCCTCTGCTGTTCTGCAGTATCAAACTAGGGCCTCTGAAGAGACATTCCTACTGGCAGCCCACCCCTGCCCAGATTTCACAGCTTAGCCTTCAAGGTCCCCTTACTCCAACTGTGGTGGGACTCCTGCCTTCCTCTCTGACTTTATTTCACACCAATTTACTCCCTGGTTATGTGCTCCAGTCTCCTGGGGCCTTTGTATCCTGAGGTGACCGAGGTCATTCCTGTTCTAGAGCCTTTCCTTTCCTGTTCCATCTGCCTGGAAAGCTCTTCCTGTTGACTTTTCAGTAGCTGGCTCCTACCCACCAACCCTGAGTCCCTGAATTTTCCCTTGGGTTCAGCATCAATAGATTAAATGAACACTCAAGTTATATGAATCAGAAGAAAGATTAAACACATTCTAAGATAATAAAGAAGGGTTGGTAAGCCAGTCCAAGAGATTAGAAGGCTTTAGCACGACCTCACTCCTGAAGAACAAAAAGGATTGATCATTTCGCCTGAGCACATTTGACACCATCTTAGCAGTGAGTCCTTTATAGCCCTGCTATGGTCTGGATGCTTGTATACCTGCAAATTCATATGCTGAAACCTAAACCCTTGGGTCATAGTATGAAGTGGGGCATTTGGGAGATTAGATAATAAAGGAAGAGCCCTCATGAATGGGATTAATGCCTTTATAAAAGAGGCCAGACAACAACTATCTGAAAAAATGCTCAACTTCATTAGCTATTAGAGAAATGCAAATCAAAACCACAATGAGATAGCACCTCACAGCTGTTATTAGTGCTAGAGAGGCTGTGGAGAAAAAGGAACCCTCCTACACTGCTGGTAGAAATTTAAATTGGTACAACCACTAAGGAAGACAGTACAGTGATTCCTCAAAATATTAAGAATAGAATTACCATATAATCCAGCAATCCCTCTTCTGGGTATCTACTCAAAAAAACTTGAAAACCTTAGTCTGCAAAGATATATGTACCCGAATGTTCATGGTGGTCAAGTCATGGAAACCACTAGCGTCCTTTGATAGATGACTGGATACAGAAGTTGTGGTGCATTTACACAATGGGATACTACTCAGTGATAAGAAAAGGTGGAATGCTGCCATTTGCAACGGCATCGATGGACCTTGAGATCATTGTGTTGGGAGAGGTAGGTCGGACAGAGAATCAAAAACAATGTGACTTATATGTGGAATATAAAACTGAAAATAACAAAGAAGCAAAAAGTCATGGACACAGTCAATAATTTAGTGGTTACCAGAGGGTAAGGGGGGGAGAGGGAGGGGGGAGGAGGGAGGGTGGCATCAAATATATGGTGATAGAGGGCAGGCTGACACTGGGTGGTACATACAGAGTACAATACATAGTTGATGTAATGTAGAATTGTACACCTGGAACCTATGTAAAATTTACCAACCAATATCACCCCAATACATTTAACAATTAAAAAATAAATAAATAAAAGAGGCTAGAGAAAGCTCACTTGCCCCTTACAGCAAAAGAGATAGCCATCTAAGAAGCAGGTCCTACCAGACATAAAACCTGCCAGCACCTTGATTTTGGATTTCCCAACTTTCAGAATTGTAAGAAAAAAAAATTATCTTGTTATAAAACACCCAATCTATGGTATTCTGTTATAACAGCCTGAATGAACTAAGAGAGGCTCCCGATTTCAGAACTGACTGCTACTCTGAGTAAAAGCATGACTGAGAGAGTGCTCCACACTGAGTACTCTCAGAGATGCTATCGTGGGACCTAGAGACCCAAGAAGGACTTCTGCCTTCTTGGACTTTTTAAAATTTTTTTATATTTTATTGTTAAATTTAATGGGGTGACATTGGTTGGTAACAATTAGGTAGTTTCCAGAAGTACACGTCCACATAACATCACCCATGCATCGCATTATGTGCCCACCTCCCAGAATCAGGTCCCCCTCCACCCCCATATATCTGGTGCCCACTCCCACCTCCGCCCACAACTCTCCCTTCCCCCTTTACCCCCTTCTCCAGGTAACCACCAAACTATTGAGTGTGTCCATAATGCTGGTGCCCTCTCTCACCTCCCCTCCCTCTCTCCTTCTCCCCTCCCTCCCTTGCCTCAGGCAATCACCAAGTTATTGAGTGTGTCCATAGGTCTCTGTGTCTTTGTAACTTTCAGTTTTATATTCCACCTATAAGTGAGGTCATATGTTTCCTGATTCTTTCAGTCTGACTTATTTCGTTTAATAAGATGGTCTCTAGGTCCATCCATGTTGCCAGAAATGACCGTATTTCATCATTTCTTATCGCTGAGTAGTATTCCATTGTGTAAATGTACCACATCTTCTTAATCCAGTCATCTATCGAAGGGCATTTTGGTTGTTTCCATGTTCTGGCCACTGTGAACAGTGCTGCGATGAACATGCAGGTACAAACATCTTTAAAGATTAAGGTTTTCAGGTTTTTTGGGTAGATGCCCAGTAGAGGGATGGCTGGGTCATATGGTAATTCCATTCGTAATTTTTTGAGGAATCTCCACATAGCCTTCCATAGTGGTTGTACCAGTTTACATTCCCACCAGCAGTGTATGAGGGTTCCTTTTTGTCCACAGCCTCTCCAACACTTG
>PVKE010042571.1:0-13700 GCA_004027555.1 Craseonycteris thonglongyai
TGACAAGTGTAACACATAAGTCAAAATGTATTGTCTGGGTGGGCGGAGATCACAGTGTCAGGCTGTCAGAATTCTAGGAATTTATGACCTTGCAAATTCCCAGAATGCATTAAACTATTGCTAGAAAGTTTTGTCTTCTACAATCGCTTCAAAGTCCATGGTACATGGAATTCCACCCCAGACATTGCGAGCGATCGACAATCGACCAAAATTGGCCTCGCGATCGACCGGTCAACCGCGATCGACTTGTTGGCCACCCCTGCTATATAGCATACCACAACCAGACTCAACTTTTTAAACAAAGATTTGGTCCCATTACACCTCTGCTTAAGGATCTACAAATGTTCCTTTTACCTAGTTTCAGGAAGTCTGAGTAATTCTTCATTCTAGAATTTAAGGTTCTCCATCATCTGATTCTACCTTCCCAACTCAGAATTTCTTCCCCACTCAGATCCCTTTTCTTTCTGCCTGCTCTGTTAGTTCACACACATTTGTTTTACTCTTGTCTCTTCCTCTCTGCATACTAGCTGTTTCTGTTTCTCTGGTCCACACAGAAGGCAGATCACACTCATCAACAGGCTGTGTCTTTGAGCCTGTATAGTTCAGGCCTCAGAGAAATGAAGTCGGGTTCCTCTCACCATGATCTCAAACTCCTGATTAGTTCAGCTTTAAACCTATCTGGTCAACCAAGGACAGAAAGGAAAATCATTGTTGCTAGGGCTTCAGTGTTTTTGTAATAAACAGGTAAGAGTGCAGAGAGGGGAGTCATTACTTAGAAAATTATTTCCAAGTGTGTAAAATAGAATCTTAGCCCATGTGTATTAGGTAAGAAGAGAATGAAACTTTTTTACTCCCAGCAAATACAGAGAATATAATTGGCTTTCTCTTTTCTCAAAAACTTCTGTTATAGCTTTTCTTTGGTCATCTGCTTAATAAGAGGTGTTTCACTCCCAACTTGATCATGGCCGTAGCAAAAGAGATTGCCAGGAGTTGCCTTATCATCCTCTTTTTGTTTAGGAAAAGCTATATTTTTTGAAAAGCTCTCTAGGAATTAAGATCCTTTATCTACAGTTAAAAATCTATCATACAATTGCAATAACTCTAAATATACACTTCTACTGGTAGAAACAGTTTGATTTGGAAGAAATGCAGGAGGATTTTTGTAATGATTAGCACCTTGAAATAAGTAAATTCTGTGCTTTCTGACTCCTACACACACACAAACACACAGAATAGCTGTAAACCCTAAAATGCAGAGTTCCCCATTAATTAAAATATATTATTATAATTTGAAATTGGTCAAAAATATATTTTGAGATAATAAAAATGTACTAAAATTGAATTAAACAACTCTGCAAATATACCACAAAAAGGAATAATGAGTGAACTTTATGGCATGAAATTGTATCTCAATAAATTATTAAAAAAATTTTATAGGATTAAAAACCAAATTTAAAAAACCATAAAAGCACAGGTACAGTGATGTTTGGATCAACATTTGGACCCTAAAATGTCACTCAGTATGTGCAACTCATTTTTCTAATTAATTAATTAATTAATTTTGAGAAAAGAGCTAATTATATTCTCTGTATTTGCTGGGAGTAAACATAAAGAGTTGTGGTACATATGCACAATGGAATATTAGTCAGCCATAAGAAAAGATGAAATACTGCCCTTTGTGACATGAATAGGCTTTAGAGATCATATTAAGTGAGATAAGTAAGACAAAAAATACATCTTATCATTTTGATAATGTTATGGAATTATGAACTCCATGATTTGGTTTTAGGTTATCAAATACTTAAGTAAGGTGAATTATTAAATAAAAACCAGTGATATAGGAAAATTATAGCTATGCCATTGTAATGGATGGTATAATTGAAGCAATTCATTTGTAGCAAATGACTAGTAGTTTTTATTAAACTGCAATATGAGTGAGTCAAACTATCAGGTTGAGGAGCAGTAGGCTTTCACTATTTCAATATTCATTTAAAGGTTAAATATTAGGGAACATTGAGTTAATTATAAAAACAAGGGGGAAGCCGGGATGGCTCACTGGGTTAAGTGCTCACTTTGCAGCCCTGGGGACCGAGGATTGAATCCTGGCCCTGGCCCGTGTGGACCCATATGCTGAACTGAGGAGTTCCCCCAGTTCGGTTCTCACTGGGGTGAGACCCCAGCCCAGTTCCTGCCCTGTGCAGTCCCGCGCCCACCTATGGAATGAAACTATGTGGAAAAACCAATGATGTGCAACTATGGAGACTGTTCTGGACCCTCCCCCTTCTCTCTGTCTCTGTCTTTGTCTCTGTATCTCTTTCTCTGTCAAAAACAATAAAAACAAATCTTTAAAAACAAGCTCTCAAAGAAGAATGATATCTAGGTTTGTTGTGTATAAGTCTTCAGGAATGACCAGTTACCTTGAATTTGGTTGACTGATTATTCAATTCTTCATTTCACTTTTCTCACACAGCCTCAACTTTGTTTTAGTAATCAGTGCTCGTAGACTTAACTCAAAAAGACCTTAACATTTTCACTCGTTTAATGCTTCAGTAAAGCTTTTACAAGACTGTTATACTGGATTTCTCTCTGGATCATTAAACAAACCGTACAACCTGTAATTCTAGTTATCAGTGCAGGTGAATGAGAAATCTTGCAAACAAATGTAAAATTTTAGAAATGTCACTCACTATCCTGCAAAAGACCTTCTAGGCATGTTCTGTGGTACAGTTGTACCGTTTCCTCATGCCACATTCTTCAACTATGTAAAACTGATTATTTATTTTCTTGTTGTTCATTAGAGACACTCCTGGATTTAATTATTTGCCGTGCCTTCTAATAGCATAGGTCCTAATTGTTACTCACTGCTACTTTCTCAACAGATTTCTCTCCATTTTTCTTCTTCCTCCATCACTTTGTAGAACAAGCCATATTTACTTCTATGCCATAGCCTACATTTCTTATAAGTGTACTGTATCAATAATTTCTATGGCTTGTGCTGTCTTTATTTCTTCAATGACCACTTGTTATTCCCACTGACTACAAGAACAAAATTCTTCTGTGATCAGGGAAAATTTAATGCCTGTAAAAATTTAGTCAAGTACTGTATTTATTGATGTCTTTAGTGTAGCATTATGTATTTTTTTTAAGATTTTTAAAATTGTCTTAAGAGGAGAGAGAGGTGAGGGGGAGGGCCCAGAGCAATCTCCATAGTTGTACATCGTTAGTTGTGACATGGTTTCATTCCATACAGGTGGATGTGGGGCAGCACAAGGTGGAAACTGAACCAGGGTACACCCCGATGGAAAGTAAGAACCTTTGCCACCGAACCATCCCATTGTTACCAGTTGTGCCACAGTTCAGCGTATGGGTTTGCATGGGCCGGTCCGGATTTGAACTCAGGACTTTGTGATTGCAAAGAAAGTGCTCAACTACTGAGTTGTCTGGGCGTCCCCTGTAGCTTTATTTTTACTTGTTCAAAACAAGAATGAGGGGAAGCTGGGATGGCTCAGCAGGTTAAACGCTTTCTTTGCAGCCCTGAGGTCTGAGGATCAAGTCCCAGTCCCAGGCTCAGCCTGTGTGGACCCGTATGCTGAACTGTGGTGTACTTTCCATGTGGCGGGGTCCCCAGTTTGGTTCCTGCCAGAGTGAGCTTTCATGTAGGAGGCCCCCAGTTCAGCCCCCAGCTCGTGGAGGTGTGGGCCTCCCATGCTGGAGGCCCCCCAACTGGGCTCCCACCCTGTGCGGCCTCTCATCCACTTGTGTGGAATGAACCCACGTGGAAAAACTGATGACATACAACTATGGAGACTACTTGGGGCCCTCTCCCTTCCCTTTCTCTGTCATTCTATCTCTATCTCTCTGCCAAAAACAAACAAACAAAAACAAAACAAGAATGAAAATCAAGAACACAGTAAGACAGATAATTTGTGTTATATTCATATAATGCCATATGATACAGCAATGAAAAAGAGTATATGACTTTCACACACAAGATCATTTAATTGAGTGACATAATATATTAAATGAAAGAATGATTATATGAATTTTTAAAAGAAGCAAAACTAATCTATGAAGATAAAAGAGGTATACTCTTTTTCTGTAGGCTGAGAACTGTGAACAGACACGAAGGAAGTTTCTGGGTTACTGTTGATATTCTATATCTTGATCTGGGTGGTGATTTTATAGGTATATTCACTCTGCAAAATTCATTGAGCTATATTCTTAATATTTGTCACTTGGTGTTATACTGCTTTTTTATTTTTCCTTTTTACTATTGTTTCATACAAACGATAACGTTATTTTATATTCATCAAGATGAGCCACAGAGCTGTGGTTTCAAATAGGTATTTAGTATCGAATTTCTTTTCTTTTTACCTTTTTATCCCCTTCATTCATTTCTTCTATCCTCCAATGTCTGCCTGTGGCAACCACTGGTCTGTTCTCTGTATCTATGAACTTTATTTATTTATTTATTTAATTTATTATTTATTGTAGATGCATATAAGAGATTATAAGGTTTTTGTCTTACTATGTGCCTAGACCAGTGCTTGGGATACAAAAGTAATGGGATAATTTCTCTTCTTAGGAACTTTACAGTTCAACTAGAAGAAGCAGATATTATCAAATAATATGAAAATATGTGCAAACTATATGGGGGCTCAAAAGTGGGATATAGCATAGCTTATCCTAGAGTAGGGTGAGAGTAAACGTCAGGAGAGATACTTCGAAGGAACCAATGCCTGAGTTGGTCCTTTTCCCCTAATACTTTATTGTGAAAAATTTCAAAATACAATAAGTTTGAGCAAAGTTGCAAGAAATATTCTACCATTATAATTTCATTGTATCTTATATCTATCTGTACATTTATTTATCAATTCATGTTATTTGAAAGTCATCAAAAATAACTATATTTTTCCTAAAGGTTTCAGCATATGTATTGTTAACTAGAGTTCAACGTTTGTGTCCAATGTTTTTATTTTCATGTAAATTGTGTATACAATAAAAATAAACTGAAACATTTTATGAGCTTTGATAAATTCTGAGTTTTGACAATTATGTAACAAAACCTCTGTAAAGATATACTATATAGAAAGTTACCTTGACTTCAGAGAAGCCTTCAGTCACTTGAGTCAATCCCCCATGTATCCACTGACCTCAGAGGCAAACACCATTACAATTTTCTCCACCAAACATTGGTTTAGCCTGTTCTTTAAGTTTGTACAAATGAAATCATACAATATGTTCTCTTTTGTGGAGGATAAATTATATCTTAAAAGATGAAAAAGAGCAATTGAGGGAACTCTTATGAGAAAGGAGAAGGAAAGTTTAGTCAGATTGTTGCCCTCACCACAGACAATTTAGGACCACCTTGGTTGATTTCATAGACGCTAGACTCTGCTTTCCTATAAAAACCTGACTTAGACCCCTGCCTGAATGTGAAGAATCAGTTAGCATCTTTTGACTTGTGATTTTTAAGTTTTCCCTCACCTGACCCACATGAACCTATTGCCATAGAGGTTTGATGTGACAATCTAGAATCAAATTGTTTTAGTATAACTCTTTAAAAATGTCAGTTGATATAGGTATTGATCCTGAATCCCACAGTGGGAGTACCAAATTCATCTTAGTTCAACCACTCTTCATGGCTCGTGGCTCTCAATTTTGTGATTCTCTATATCCTATGCCTTTAGATATGAAAGTACAACTAAACACTTCTTGCCTGTAAACACTGTTAGTAAAATAAATAAATAAATAAAAATGTATAAAATTCCAAATGATGAGAATGTTACCATATGAGAAAATTCCTTAATTAGCTAAAAGAGCTTATCCAAAGCAACTAATCATACATTTTATCCTTTGAAAGTGCAAGTGGTAAAGAGAATTATAAAACACTACTTCCAAAAACTGTGTCAGAATTAAAATAACCGTTCCTCAAAATTTGGAATAAATGGTTACTTTATGTAGTACCAATATATATTTGTAACAATATTTAAATAATACTAAAACATCTTGTAATTCAATTGTATGAATTTTAAAGGTATATTAGGGGCACCCAAATCACAAAGAGGCATTTTTTAGGCATTAAATAATCTGTTTTATTTGTCCCCATTATCATTGTTTTAAAATGCATTGCCGGTCCTTAGTTAGTATTTTACTAATGATTATAATATTTAACAATCTTCAAAACTATGAATATGAGAGCCACATATTTGGAAGAATTCTCCTTTTTTCAGTCAATAAATTTTCTAGGCCTCCAATATGATGGCAAGAGTCCCTTCACTCTCTGATTGCTCATCTTTTACAATACAACCCAGCAGCCAAGATTGCCCCAGACAGATCTACTATATCATTGTGAAGAGAAAAATGCCAAAGTCTGCAGGAATCCCCACAAGGATAACAATCATCAAAGAAATTGAGCTGTATTTCTGCTGTTACAAGCTGTGTGACCTTAGATAACTCAATATATTTCTTTGGGCCTATGGTTCTTCCTTTTAAAATAAAAAACAATGTGGTTCTACCATAAATAAAAATGTCAATTAGAAAATGTACATAAAAACAAAAGTTATTTTTAAATGTACTTTTAACATTCTTGTTTCATATATGATTCTTTTTTGACAGATGTATACTAGATATATTAGTATAATCATTGCCTGATGTTTAATCTAGATAATTCTAATGTTTTGTTCTGTTGTTACAATGAGGCCTGACAATTAATTTCATGAACTTGCTACCATGTACTTACTTTGGCAGCACTGTACAAACAACTTAGTAAGGTTTCATAACCTTGATATATCAGTGTCTCACAGCTGTGTTCTTGTTGACATGTAGTGGTGTCTTGCTGAGTGGCATTCATTATTGTTATTGAATGATTTTGTGTGCCATAGTCAGAATGTTGGAACTTGAATGAGAGCAATGAACAAACACTAAATTTCTTGTTCAAGTCTGCCAGAGTGGAAGCAAAATCAGGAACATGTTAGTCCATGTTTTTGAGGATAATGCCATGAAGAAACTGGCAGTTTACAAATGGATTAAACATTTTTCTAAGGTGAGAGAACGCATCACTGATGAAGAGAGGTCAGGGGGGCCAGTAACAAGCAGAACTCACAAAAGCATGGCAGAAATTCATTGAATTGTGCATCAAAATGTCAGCTGACTGTGAGAAGCATAGTAGACTAAGTCACCATTTATCGAAAAACAGGAAAACCCTCACTGAAACTTTTGGCATGAGAAAGGTGTGTGCAAAAATGGTCCTGAAGGGGCTCACTGATGAACAAAAGCAAAGCAGAGTCAACACTTGCCAAGACCTTTTGGAGAGGCAAGATGAAGTTTTGGCCTGTGTTATCCTTGGTGATAAAACATGGGTGCACCAATATGACCCTGAAACAAAGCATCAAAGTGCACAATGGAAGTCAACCAATTCTTCACAACCAAAAAAGTTCTGTCAGTCCAAATCAAGAGTCAAAATGATGTGGCTAGACTTTTTTGAAATCAGAGGGATTGTTCATTATGAATTTGTACCAATCAAGTTGACTATTTGGAAGTGTTGAAAGGCTGGGTGAAAGTCAGATGAAAACCAACAGATCTCTTCACCAATAACTCATGGCTCTTGCATCATGACAATGCACCAGCTCACCTGGCCACTGTCTGTGAGGGAATTTTTATCTTGTAAACCAATAACTGTATTGGAACACCCTCCCTACTCACCTGGTCTGGCCCAACTTGGGGTGAGATCCAGTGAACAGGAAGAGTGGGAAATGGTGTCATATCATTTTTGGTGAAAACTGCTGCTGAACACTCAGGGCAATGTGAGCAGGTGTGTTGTCGTGTTGCATGTCATCTGTCTAAACCACCCATCATTAAATGGGCAAACACATTGAAAAAGGCTCCAAAAAAACTCACTGAAGCCAAACACAGCCTCTCACAACAATGCTAGCTGGTGCACTGATGCAGATGGGTTCTTAGAACACTCACCTAGCAGGGGAAGCCTGTACTACAAGGGGCCCATCCTCCAGTAGATAATTCTGTTCTTTGTAGAGTTCTCCCTCATATGCAAGCTAAAAAAACACACAAGTTCACATCATTTTGTATTACTGGGGTTGTTGAAGATTTAATGTGTATTGATACAAGGACCTTTTTCAGAGTTCTTTGATTGTGTTAGAATTTTCTTTAATGTGTTTTCTAAATTCAATTACACATTACTTAATTACATAAATATTTCAACTTCATTAGATAATGCCAAGCGGTTTTCCAAAGTGGTTATACCTATTTAGTATCCTACCTGCAGTGTAATAAGAGTTTTCATTGTTTTACATCCCTTAATACTTTCAGTCTTTTTAGTTTTAGTCATTCTATTGTTATGTACTATTCTCTCATTTTTTAAATCTTTTAAGATAATTGCAGATTTACATGCAGTTGCAAGAGATTATATGAAGAGTTCATGTGTACCCTTTGCCCAGTTTTCCCTCAATGGTAACATCTTCCAAAACTATAATACCATATCATAATCAGAGTATTAACATCGATATAGTCAAGATAAAGAGCAGTCCCATCTCTACAAAGGAAGTCTCATCTCTACTCATTTCGACTTTTTATAGCCACATCTAATTCCCTCCTTCCTTACCCCCTTCTTAATGGTTTATAACTACTATGTGTTCTCCATTTCTATGATTTATCATGTATTATTCAAATAGAATAACACAATGTCTAATCTTTTGGGATTTTTTTTTTACCAGCATAATTGTATGAAGATTCATCTCTATTGTTGTATGTAACAAGTTTGTTCCCTTTTTTTCTGTCTTTATGAATAGTAGTTCATAGTACAGATGTACAGTTTGTTTAACCATTTACCCACTGAAGGACATCCAAGTTTTCAATTTGTGACCATCTCAAGTAAAGCTTCTGTATGTTCATGTATAAGTTTTTATGTGAATATAAATTTTTATTTTTCCAGGATAAATGCCCAGAAGTGCAACTGTTGAGTTATTATTATTGCATATTTAGTTTTTAAAGAAATCAATAAATTGTTTTCTAGAGTGACTACATTGTTTTGCATTTCCAACAGCAATGTATGAGTGATGCAGTTTTTTCACTTCCTTGCCAGAATTTCTTGTCATTTTAAAAATCATTCTGATCAGTGTGTAGTGATATATCATTATGATTTTAATTTGCATATATTTAATAATTAATGACCTTAAACTTCTTTTCATGTGCTTATTTGCCACCTGTTTATCTCCTTCAGTTAAATATCTCTTCAAGTGTTTTGCCCATGTTCTATTTGTTTTTTTATGGTAGAATTTTGAGAGTTCTTTATATATTTTAGATATTGGTCATTCATTAGCTGTGTGGCTTGCTAATATTTTTCTCCAGTGTGTAGCTTGTCTTTTTATCCTTTAATAAGATCTTTTGCAGAGAATCAGTGTTTCATTTTGATAGAGCCAAATTTTTCAATTCTTCCCTTTACAGATTATGGTGTCAAATCTAAGCACTTTTTGCCTACCCCTGGATCACAATGGTTTTCTCCTATTATTTTTGTTTAAGTTTTACACTTCACATTTAAGTTCATCTTATCCTCTATAATTGCTTTTACACCATTGTCGAAAATCAGTTGGACAAATATAGTATGGGTCTATTCTGGGGTTCTCCATTCTATCATATTATTATATGTATCCATCTCTGCCAGTAGCACACAGTTTTGATTATTATAATCATATACTAAATCTTGAAACTGTGTAGACAGATTCCTTCCACTCTATTCTTAGCTTTAATTATTTTTTCAGCTCTAGTTTCTTTGCCTTTTAATATATATATTTAGAGTAATTTTGTCTACATTTATAAAAATATTATTGGAGTTCTGATAGCATTATGTTAAACCTGTATATAAATTTAAAGAGAATTAACATCTTTTTAAAAAATATTTATTTTATTGTTTTTGACAGAGACAGAGATAAAGAGAGACAGACAGAAGGGGGAAGGCCCAGAGCAGTCTCCATAGCTATACATCATCAGTTTTTTAAACATGGTTTCATTCCACACAGGTAGGTGAGGGCTGCACAGGGCAGGAACTGGGCTGGGGACCTCCTGCATGTCAGGCATGTTTCTTGAGCCAGGGTCTAAATTGGGGTGCGAGAACCAAACTGGGGGCCTCTTGCATGGGAAGCACACCCCAGTTCAGCATATGGGTTTGCACAGGCCAGGGCTGGGATTCGATCCTCAGTCCCCAGGGCTAAAAAGTGAATGCTTAATCCACTGAACCATCCTGGCTCCCCTGAGACTTAACAACTTTACTATGTTGAATCTCCTAATCCACGAAAGTGCTGTGCATCTTCATTATTTAGATTGTTATGATTTCTTTTCTCAATTGCATAGTTTTTAGTATATAAACCCTCTACATTTTAGAAAAAAAAAATTATATCTAAATATATTATCTTAAATGATTGTAAATGGTCTTGTATTTTTAATTTTAGTGCCACATGTTCGTTGCTAGTGTATGGAAATAAAACTCCTTTTTGTATGATTACTTTGAAATTCTGTAACCTTACTAATTCCAGGAATGTTTTTGTAGATTCCTTGGGCTTTTCTTTGTAGACATTCATGTCATTTGTAAAAGGGAAACTTTTATATCTTCTTTTTAAATCTGTATGCATTTCCTTTTCTTTTTTTTAAAGATTTATTTTATTGTTGTTGAGAGAAGGGGTGAGAAAGAGAAAGAGACAGAGAGAAGGGGGAGGGCCCAGAGCAGTCTCCATAGTTGTACATCATTAGTTGTGACATGGTTTCATTCCACACAGGTGGATGTGGGGCTGTGTGAGGTGGGAACTGAACTGGGGCCTCCCACATGGGAGGTGAGCACCTTCACCGCTGAGCCATCCTGGCAATTAGCAGTTGTGCTGCATTGCAGCATATGTGTTTGCACAGGCTTGGGCCAGAAACCTAATCCCAAACCTCACGGTTGTGAGACAAATGCTCAACCAATGAGCTATCCGAGTACCTGTTTTCTTCTCTTGACTTATTGCATGGGCTAAAACTGTCAGTACTGTTTTGAATAAGAGTAGTAAAAGCATACATTATTGCTTTGTTCTCAGTCATAGGGGGAAAGATTTCAATCTTTCTCCATTGAGTATAACACTTTTTGGTGGTATTTGTAGCTCTTTATCAAGTTGAGGAACTATCTAGACCACTGTTTAGGAGGTAAATTATATAATCTTTATTGTCAGGGCACTCGAAGGTTAATGGAGGAGACCCATACAAACAGATAACTACAATATAATGGTGAAAATATGTGTAAGGCATCACAGGAACTCAAGAGAGGGGGAAATCATAACATTTATATTACAGTAGAAATAGGTGTGAAGGGCAGGAAAGATATGTCAAAGGGCCTATGCCCAAGTTGAGCCTTCTCCTTCCACCAAGATATTATGAAAATTTTCAAACATACAGCTAAGTTGAAAGAATTATAGAACTCCCATCTCAAAAGCCTAGAAAAAAGAAGAGCAAAGTAAATCTATGTGTATGGTTTGAAGTGGAGATCATTTCACTTTATATCCAAAGTAATATCTGATCAACCGGCACAAGGTATGAAATAGATGACTCTCTTCCCATTATTTTTCAGGGCTCCCTCTTTCATTATGTGTGTGAGTCAATGTCTGGATTCTCTATTCTGTTCTACAGTGATACCATGGAATCCAAAAGCCCCCAAACTTGAACAATTTGGAATTTGAATGAAAACAAATCAATCAAATTTTGCCTTGGAATCTGAACACTGCTTCAGAATCTAAACGCTAACACATTGTTTGTGGGGAATGTATTGGTTGTACATCCCATAGCTTTATCTGAACACCCACTTATCTTGGAACTCAAATGTTTTGGAACTCTAACAGGGTTCTAGGATGCATTGAGTTTGAATTCCAAGGCATCACTGTACTAGTCTTTTTGTCTATCCTGTAACAATGCCACAGAGTTTTCTAATTTCTCTTCCTTTTCTTAAAAATGGTCTTGGGAAAGCCGGGATGACTCAGTGGGGTAAGCATTCACTTTGCAGCTTTGGAGTCTAAGTATCAAATTCCTGCCCTGTCCTGTGCAGACCCATATGCTGAACTGGGGTGTGCTCCCAATTTGGTTCTCGCTGAGGTGAGCTTCCCATGTGGGAGGCCCCCAGTTTAGCCCATAGCTCACAGGGGTGTGCTTTCCATGTGGGAGGTCCCCAGTGTCGTTCCCACCCTGTGTGGACCCTGCCCACCTGTATGGAATGAAACCATATTGAAAACTGATGACATGTGACAACGGAGACTGCTCTGGGCCCGCCCCCTTCTCTTTGTCTCTCTGTCTACCTCTCTTTCTGTCAAAAAACAAACAAATAATAAAATGGTCTTGCTATCTTCAGTCCTTTGCATTTCCACGTGAATTTTAGGATTATATTGCAGACTTCCACAAGGGAAAATTATGTGCTGTCACTTGAATTGAAATTGCGTTTGATATCTAGACTAATTTCTAATACAATTCATGAACATGTTTTATCATTTCATTTATTTAGGTATCCTAGCATTTCTCTCAACAATGATTTATATTTTCATGTGTCTAGAGGTCCTGCAGATCATTAGATTATTCCTAGGCATTTGGTTATAACTGTATTATTAGTCACTCAAATTCTCAGTGTCTTATTTTCCTCATTTATCCTATGTGGTGTGTAGAGCTAAAGAAATCAAGCTTAAAATAAAGAGAATAAGCAAGGCAGTTAATTACCTGGCACAAAGTCACACTTGTAATAATTGGCAGTGCCAGTATTTAAATTCAAGCATTTTGACTCTAGAGCTTACACCCTTAACCATACCTCATAAGCTCTCATCAGTCCTGATGTATTTCAAAAATACCAGTGCACTGTAATAAGACTGGCCAGAATGCTGAAATGCCTATAACTTGCCACGTGTAGGATGGTAGGAATAGAAAAGGAAGGAAGAGAAATGTAGCCTTATCAATTTGCCAACAAAATTAAATGCTCAGATTCCCAAGAAAATATAGTCAAAAAAGAAAGATAAAAGGTGATTGTAAAGCCTTATTTTCAACACTGAGTTTAAAAAAGAAGAGAGAAAGAGAGAGAGAGAGAGAGAGAGAGAGAGAGAGAGAGAGAGAAATGAACGATTCCAGAGGTACCAGCTTTGGCTCTAATAATTAGATGGGCTCTAATCCAGTTAAAACTCCTGGCTGGCATAGCTTTCTGGCTTTCTGGAATGCCTGGTAGAGCATCCAAAGCAGATCCATGTGGTTCCCCAAATCAGCAGATACTAAATTTGCTTCCCGTATGATGGCCTGGGACACAAATGGAGACACTAAGTCTTTTTTTGAAAGACTGTAAGGCTGATTTATTTATCTAGGGGAATACAGCAGGGAATGTTTGCTGGTGGACTCCAGTTGCTACAATTTCTGATCTGCTGACACAAGTGGTTGTGGGGATCTGAAGAAACCAGGACAAAAGCAAAGCTCCATTGGCCCCACATGAACCAGGCTCAGCTGAATCTTTTTGCTGTTTTGTACCAGATGTCTGATCTATGAGAAGGACAAGATCATGGGTGAGGTCAGTTGGAGAACTGCCCATTGGTTCTCCTCCAACCCCCTGTTTCACTCCCCCACCAATTATGTGAGGCCTACTGGAGGCTTAGCCTAAGCACAGACTATTCCACCCATACTACCAGCTGAGTTTCCTGGGG
>PVKE010042572.1:0-13697 GCA_004027555.1 Craseonycteris thonglongyai
ACATCTTTAAAGATTAAGGTTTTCAGGTTTTTTGGGTAGATGCCCAGTAGAGGGATGGCTGGGTCATATGGTAATTCCATTCGTAATTTTTTGAGGAATCTCCATACAGCCTTCCATAGTGGTTGTACCAGTTTACATTCCCACCAGCAGTGTATGAGGGTTCCTTTTTGTCCACAGCCTCTCCAGCACTTGTTATCCTGAAAAGGGGTATTTCTAACAGGGTCCCAGGTGTGCTGCTGTTGCTGGTTCCCCAGCTGGGGGATTCTACCCACTCGCCTAACATAGGTGCCTGTTAGCACCTGGCAGTGTACAAAGTGAGTTAACCTGTATGCTCTTGCTTTCACTTATTAAGATGTCCCTGAGAGATGGGCCGAATCACCATGCCATCATTCACAGGGATTGAGACTTGCCTCAGACCAGGTCACATCACTAGATACTACACTCATGTCCTGACTCAAACCTCAGAACTGAGTTTTGTTATGTGGCTCTGTCTCTATAGAAAGCCCTGACAAGGAGCACGTTGATAAGGCTCTTACAATAAGTGATCAAAAACATATCTTGAGTTCTAGCCAGATGGTTCCTTATAGTGTTATCATCATATATATAGTATTGCCATTACATATGTACATATGAAGGCTGTCTGGAAAAAATCCAGCCATAACTGCCTCTATTTTTCATATTGCATGGCTGGACAGCCCTCGTATATATGGTTATCACTACATATCAAACTGCTACCAACAGCAACCATTTCTAGCTTTTTAAGTTTCCATCTGAAGACCACATCCTCTAAGAACAATATATTAACGTGAGATGTGACCTGCCAAAGTGAGTAAGGCTCCCGAAAATTATACATAAAACAGTATGACATGCCCATGGATTCTTCCTGAATCAGCTCTACTTTTTTTAAAAGAAATGTTTGGTCCTAACACATAATAGGTCCAAGTGTAATTTCTTGATTTTTCACTGCTATGTTTTAGACTTTGTTGCTAACTTGATTGGTTTATAACGTTTACCGTAGATAATGAATTCAGAGAATACACAGCACCTGAGATTCAGGATGGCTACAGAAGCAGAACGCTGGCCTGTGGGAGGCAGAGTATTATGTTGAGAGCCACCAGGGGGTTTCAGTGTGGCCTGGGATGAGGGAACATCACTCTCTGGAGGGCTCATAGGATCCTCTCTGCCCCTGCAATGGACTAAGTATAGCCCAAAGTAGGTGAGTAGATTCTAGGCTATGACTTCGTCTCTCTGAAAATGATGGAGCAAATCATGGGCACTGCATAAAATGATATCCCAAAGTGTTTGATTTCTCACCTGAGAAACAATCAGTAATTATGGCGTACATTCAATTAACAAGTGAAGTCATAGCCATTAAAAATCATTTTATTCAAATAATTAAACTGGCACATCTAATGGGGTGATATTTTATTTGCAAGTTCTGTAAGCTGGAAACATGTACACAAGGAGAGTTTTAAAAGAAAGGATTTACTTCCTCTATAAAATGAATAAAACTTAAGTTGTTTTTGCTGTTGAATGATTTGTCCAGTAAGAATGTGTCCCAAAGTTGCTTCAATACACCCTGGTCTAAAGGTTTTTAACAATTTAATAGTTAAGTACATTAATTTTATATCCAAATGTAAGGAATAAAAAAAAGAAAATGAATTTTATCAGTTGGTCAGCATAAACTGAACACTTCCCCAGGGTAGGGGTTGGAGAGAAGGATGTCGGCAATTCTATGAAGATGAAATGGATGTGTGTGATGTGATGGAAATGAAGAGGTTGGAAAAAGGGGCACAAACAAAGGATGGCAGATTTTTAGTTGGAGCAAACTCAAGAATACAAAAAGAATACACTCTGGTCTATGTACATCCATGCAGAGTGTTCTTAATGCTGAATTACAGGCATAAAATTATTCTTGTCAAAGAAACATTTAACAGCTACATTCCAGTTATGCCATACAATATAGATATCAATGAAGTGATATTTTATACAGCTACCTCGTGAGCTAAAAGTACGGTAGCTTTAGAGAAGTCTGTAAAGGTGAAAAATTGATTAGTAAAGAGTTGGCCAGGCTTCCTGTGTGATAAACGAAGCCTCTATAATAACAATAACATCATTGTGGTGGATTCCCTGCATAGCTCATTTCTGGGCCACCCTCCCAGGACCTACCCTGTCACCATTACTTCTGAAACGCTGAGGCCCAGGCCAGAGTTCCCTGCGTCAAACCAAGCCTGAGCCCCAGGGGACACAAAGAGCACCTGGAATGGTCTGCTGATGACCTGGACTGTGTGGATGGCACTGGTCAGGGACTAGAACGGGTTAGGCCAATGCAGTTAGAAGTTCCTGAGTTTTACAATTCAGGCAGTACTTTCTTGGGGGTGGGGATACGGTTACAAATATCTATTCAGAAATCCAGAGCAGGTTAGAAGGTTTAAGAACTAAGGAACAATTTAAAGAAATTTTTCTGACTCAAAAACGTTTGACAGACAGAACTTTTGGCTACATGGCTAGAGAATGTCAATTTGCAGCCCCAGAGGTCTGCAAAATAAACATGTGAGGGACTATTAGCACAGAGAGGCTTCTGTTAGTAATGTTGCATTTAAGAAGGAACATGAGGAAAAGACTGATGCATTTTATATTTGTAAAGCAAAGTGAATAAACTTAAGACTTATTTCTTGGGGAAGCCAGGATGGCTCAGTGGGTTAAACGCTCACTTTGCAGCCCCGGGGACTGAGGATTGAATCCCAGCCCTGGCCTGTGCGGACCCACATGCTGAACTGGGGAGTGCCCTCAGTTCGGTTCTCACTGGGGTGAGACCCTGGCCCAGTTCCTGCCCTGTGCAGCCCTGCCCACCTGTGGAATGAAACTATGTGAAGAAACCAATGATGTACAACTATGGAGACTGTTCTGGGCCCTCCCCCTTCTCTCTGTCTCTGTCTCTGTCTCTCTCTCTGTCAATAAGTAATAAAAAAAAAATTTTTTTTAAAGAATTATTTTTTTTATACCTTGTCATAAACGTGGATTGGCAAACATAATGCAGGAGGTCATAACATTTAGGGGAGGACTTGATAAAGAGTGGGATGACATTAGTTTTACGTTTCAACTAAAATTCTTTGCCCAATATTTATTTTAAAATAGAATTTACACATTTCTTTGACATTTTCAAAAATCTCTATGTTGTTGGCACACTAAATTTCTTGGAGATTCTTTGTGGTTGTATTTTCTATCTTAAAACCAGTTTGGGGTGGGGAGTACATGGTCATTACACAAAAATAATCCATTTCAGACCCAAAGTTTTATGTATCTTACTGTCATTTTAGCAGAACTTGCTTTTATTTCTGTTTTTTATTGTTATATTGTGAGAAAATATACTAGTCTGAAAACTGGGAAATGCTGGTTCTAGTTGTTTGTCATAGCAACACCTGTGTTATACTTGAAATTCCAGTGTGTTAAACTATCCCAGGGATGTAAGGCTAAGGCAAAGTGTTGGCAAATGGCTCCACAGCTCTCACAGGAGGATACACTCTGGCAGCAGAAACCAGAGAACTGCAATCCTTAGGTTATTATAGGGAGTTACTTTTTTTTTTTTTTTTTAGTTTTATTTATTTATTAATTTTTTGATAGAGAGAGAGAGAGATACAGAGACAGAGAGAGAACTGAACTGTGGGAACTCCCAGTTCAGCACATGGTTCCGCACGGGCCGAGGCCAGGATTCGATCCTCGGTCCCTGGGGCTGCAAAGTGAGCGCTTAACCCACTGAGCCATCCCGGCTTCCCTGGAGAGTTACTTTTTATTTTAAGAACTTATAAGCTGATAGGACATTGTTCAGGGATTTGTCTTCTAAGTTTATTCTTCATGGCTGTTTTTTAATAGGTAGTCAGCTAAAATTGGACCAACCCTGTAGTAATTCCTTTAAATATAAATACTGAATAAACTTAAGTGGCTGACAGGATGACAGCTGGGATGTAAAAGAGACTGGGTCACTTATGAGTTTTTTATTTTATTGTTTTTGACAGAGAGAGAGACAGAGAGAAGGGGGAGGACCCAGAGCAGTCTCCATGGTTGTATGTCATCAGTTTTCAACATGGTTTCATTTCACAGGTGGGCAGGGGCTGCACCAGGTGGAAACCGGGCAGGGGGCCTCCCACATGGCAAGCAGGCCCCCGGCAGGAGCCAGACCAGGGACCGCCCACATGGGAAGATCGCCCTGCAGGAACTCAACTGGGGTGGGAAGTACACATCAGTTCAGCATATGGATCCACACATTCCCGGGACTGGACCGGAACTCAATCCTCAGACCCCAGGGATGCAATGCAAGTGCTCAACCCACGGAAGCCATCCCGGCTTCCCATTTATGAAGTGTTAAAGGCAGGGTGCTGGCCTTTCTCCTTCAGACTAGTGGACAATTGCTCGAAGAGTCAAGTGTCTTGCTGTTGGGTGGTACTGATTCCATGGGATGAGGGCCTGACTTATCTGCTGTTATTCGTTGTGTTGGGACCTCCTCAGACTCAGAGTTGAACTGCTATTGAGAAACAACAGAGGTAAAAGCATTGCATCCAGCTCTAAGAAACTGAATGAGGCTACATTTTTTTTTTTTTTTTAAGATTTATTTTATTGTTTGAGAGGAGAGAGAGCAGTGGGGAGGGCCCAGAGCAGTCTCCACAGTTGTACAATATTAATTGTGACATGGTTTCATTTCACACGGGTGAATATGGAGCTGTACCAGGCAGGACCTTCTCTACCAAGCCACCCCGGCAGTTACCAGTTGCACTGCAATGGGAATCGAACCCAAGACATCTTAATTGTGAGACAAGGGCTCAACCGCGGAGCTATCCCTGCACCACCCCATTTCTTTTTTATACCATCTTGTTGCTTCCTTCAGCTACTCAATGACCTTCAAACTCACCACACTTACCCTCACTGCCTAAGCTGTACACACCATTTCTGCTTACATTCCACTGACTACAATTCAGTCAGTGGCCTCTCCTAGTTTCCCCAAATAAAGAACTCTGTTACTGATGAAAAGGGAGAGCACAGATATCGAGGGGGATCCCTAGCAATCTCTTTCACTCACCCACTAAAATCACATTCACCCTACAAAGTCTAGTACAGGCATCAGATATTGTTTCTTCCCTAATTCTTCCTAGGCAGATTCTTAATCACTCATTCCTCTTAAGTCCCACTTTTACTTTTACTTGCTCTTTTGCCTTCTGAGTATAATAATCTGTGTACCTACCTACTCAGCTCTCATTCTAAATTGTGAGTTCTGAACCTTGGACACCTATGGCTCACCTGTGTATGTGTGGATTCACATGCTACTCACTTATGTACTTTTTTGTGTGCACATAGCCTGAGACTTATGAGGGCTGTCTGGAAAGTATCCATCCATGTAACCATTCTCATTATATTGACAATGGCTGGATTTTTTTCCAGACAGCCCTCATATTGGCAATTTTCAGACTAAGGCCATTGGAATTCTGGCAAAACTAATCAAAGGAATCTATGCTGTTTTCAATGTGAATATTTAAACGCCAATATACATTAAGCTAATAAATTTTATGTATAACCTGAGTTAGTAAACAAGTCAAGATTGTTGTTGTTTCTATAAATGACATCATTTCAGTGTGATTAACTAGTTATCAATCAGAACCTGTTTGGCAGTTGTATGTACTTAACTCCAAGGCTAAAGAGGTCTCTGATTTTAAAAAAGTGAGGGAGTCACTGTCCTAGGTGCTCAGGAAACATCTCTTAATGAATTTTATCAGGGAATTGATACTTCTTTCATTACACACAAAAAATTCCAAAAAATTAGGTCCACATTCCTTGTTTGCAATTCTGAAGTCTGAAAAGCTCTTAAATTCAAAGGTCATTCCATAAGTTTGTCACAAAACTTATTTTGCAGCAAAACCTGGCTTCAACTGACCAAAGCCTCAGCTGAGTCACAACATTCCTCCCCGATTATCTGCTAAGTGCTGGTGTTTTGTTGCTTCATTTTGTTGTTGTTCTTTTGTAACCATGAAAACGTCAAATAGAGTCAAAGATACCCTCTGGTAATAGTGAGAAGATAAAAAGAAGAAAAGAAGCATCCCTCATTAACAATAGTACAGAGAGTGAAGTTACTATATTACAGAAGCTTGATCTAGGGGTCTGTGAGGCATTTTACTGAAGATTATAGAGTCAAATCATTACAATACATGATTTAAACAGAAGTAAGTTTTATTGTGTCTATGAACAAGAATTAATAAAAATAAGAAAACAATGCATAGGTCAAAAATTTAAAGATCATGACCATGTTTTGGTTGAGAAAATTCAACAAGTGGATGTATAACTAGAATAGCTAGAATATACCAGGAAGAATGGAACATGGAAGTTGTATGTGAACATTTATTAGGCTGGCTATAGAAATTGATGACATGTCATTGTGTAAAATAATCTGAAAATCAAGAGGAAATAATTTCTAATGATAAGGAAACATTAGAAAGTTATATTGATGAATTTGATAAAATCATGTCTGATTAAAAAAAACAAAACAACTTATTTTGGGGTATGCCGGGATAGTTCAGTGGTTGAGTGCTTGCCTCACAATCTCAAGGTCCAAGGTCTGACTACTTGCTCAGACCCAGGCAAATCCATATACTGACCTGCAGCACAACTGGTAACCACTGAGATGATGGCTCAGCGACAGAGGTTCTCGCCTTCCATGTGGGAGGCCCCTGGTTTAGTTACCTCCCCTGTGCAGCCCCACATGCATCTGTGTAGAACAAAACCATGTCACAACTAATGATATACAACTAAGGAACTTCTCTTGGTCCTCCCTACCATCTCTCTTTCTCTCAAAATAATATTTTTAAAAAATTCTTATTCTTCAGCAAACTGACAATGCTGATGAGTGAGCATCCCCAGGTGTGGGGTGAGGCCACATTAGATAAAATTGGCAATAATTGGAAAGAACTACATCTAAGATGTTTAAATGTATACATAATTTGCCTGGGTTACTATGCCAACAAGACATGGATAGCCAGAAAAACACTGTGATGGTCCATAAGAATGTCACCATAGCAGCGGTGTTCAGGACAGGCAAGCTGGTTAGAAAGCACGGTGAGGTTTTACTATTCCTAGAGAGCTTTGTATGTCCATCCTGAACTTCTTGTGATGCCAACATGGAATTTTAACTTCCATAAAGAACAGGTAAAAACAACTAAAAACAAAAATTAAACAAAAATTGTCCTAGGTGCTTGCTGGCTGCAAATCACAAGAGCCTCAGAATTAGACTTCCTGGAAAAGTTTAGTCTCCAGGATATCATTAATACAGTTGCTAAGGTTTGAAATGGCATTTTTAAATCAATATTTCAAAAGCCTGGCATCCATATGATGTACAGCTACACACTAATCATGAGAAAAATTAGACCGACTCACATTGAGGGACATTTTACAAAATACCTGACCTCAAAAATTTCAAGGTCATGAAAATCAAGGAAAGAACTTTTAGAGACTAAGGAGACATGATCATTAATGCAATGGGGTATCCTGGATTGGATCCTAGAACAGAAAAATGGCCATTAGTGGGAAAACTTGTGAAATCTGACAAAATGTGAACTTTAGTTAATAGTATTATACACACTTGTTAATTTCTTAGCGTTGACAAATATACCATGTTTATTTAACATGGTATATGGCAACTCTGTACTACTTACCTTTGCAACTTTTCTGTGAAGCTAAGATTATTTCAAAATTAAAAGTTTATTTTTAAAAATTCTTGGCATAGACTGAGGCCTACATTGCTGTTTGAATCTGAATCTACAAACAGACTGAAGGATCTCATATCATTGATAAGACCACCTTAGCCAAAAGTTTATGAGCTAAACGTATTAACACTGACACTAAAGAAATGTTCTATCAAACTAATAGTTGCTAGATGGGAAGGGTCAGGTTTCTCACACAGGTGAGAAAGGTGAAGGGATTAGGAAGTACAAATTGGTAGTTACAAAATAGTAACAGGGATAAAAAATATAGTATGAGGAATATATTCAGTAATGTTGTGAAGACTATGTAGGATGTCAGATGGGTACTGGACTTATTGGGCTATATAAATGCATAACTATTGTGCTATACACCTAAAATATAAAAAATACTGTATGTCAACTATAATTAAATATATGTACAAATATAGTGGCAGGATGTAAAGTACAGCATAGGGAATATATTAATAGTCAATGTTATTGTAATAACTATGTATGATGTCAGATAGGTACTAGACTTAGTGGGGTTATCACTTTGAGGGGTATAAAAGTCTAATCATTATGTTGTTTTATACACCTGAAACAAATAACAAAAAAAAAGTAGAATAGGAGAAGAAACAATTAAAAAAATTAAATTAAAAGAAACGTTCTACACTGACAGCAATGCTATTGCGTATGTCTGTGTGGGAAAATTGATGAGGTGTTTTTTTTTAAGATTTTTTGTGGATATATTTTTTATTGTGGTAAAATATACATAACACAAAAATTTACCATCTTAACCATTTTTTAAAGATTTATTTTTTTAAAGATATACTGTATTGTTTGAGATGGTGAGAGAGAAAACTCAGAGCAGTCTCCATAGTTGTACACCCTTAGTCGTGACATAGTTTCATTCCACGCAGGTGGACATGGAGCCACACAGGGCGGTAACTAAACTTGGAGCTCCCATATGGGAAGCGAGAACCTTTGCCCCCATCCCGGAGATTATAGTTGTGCTGCCGTTCAGCATATGGTTTGCACGGGCTGGGGACAGGATTTGATCCTCAGACCTCAGGGCTGCAAGGCAAGCGCTCAACCTGTTGAGCTATCCCAGCATCCTCACCATCTTAACCATTTTAAGTGTACAGGTCAGTGGTATAAAAATACGTTAATATTGTTATGCAACCATCACCATCATCTATCCCCATAACACTACATCTTGTAAAATTGAAACTCTGTACCTATTATATAAATAACAACTTCCCATTCTTCCCTCCCCGCTTCCCCCTCCCAAGGCAACCTCCTTTACAATTTTTGTCTATGATTTTGACTGCAGCCACTCTTCACTTAATGAGCTACCAGTTTAATGACCACTCAGACTTACAACCAGTTCTCCAATTCGGGGAATCCCCTTTCTCAGTCTTTGTCTCATTCCTGTAGTCAATCAGTATTCATTACATGAAGCGTTCACAATCACACGTGACTACATATTTTGTTTATAAGTGGGGTATGGTGTGATACCTACTGAAAAATATTTACCCTAAGGCACCATGACACACCACAAGACATCAGCTTTTAAGCTCCTCACTTATCAACCAATTCACTTAACGACCTAGTTGTAGAACATAACTTGGTTGTTAAGTGAGGAGTACCTGTACTATAAGTACTTCATATGAGTGGAATCATAGTTTTCACCTTTTTGTGATTGGCTTATTTCACTTAGTGTAATGTCCCCAAGGTTCATCCTTGTTGAGCATGTGCTGAATTTCCTTCTTTTTTAAGGCTTACTTATCCATTCATCAGTCAATGGACTTCAGTAACTTCCATCTTTTGGCTATTGTGAATAATACTGCTATGAAAATGGGTGTACAAATATCTCTTTGAGACCTTGTTTTCAGTTCTTTTGAGTATATACCCAGAAGTGAAATTGCTGGGTTATATGGTAATTCTATTTTTAATTTTTTGAGGAACTAATATACTTTTTCCAGTGACTGTACCATTTTATATATGAAAATAACAGTGATTATGAAGATGAAATTATAAATGCAAGTTGAAAAAAATCCCTAGATGATATAGTGAAAATGTGTGATGAGCCAATGGTTGGCCTTGAACCATGTACATTTATCAATGAATGTGAATTTATGGTGGTTTTTGTAATTGAAAAGGGGCTGCTTAGATGGACCTAAATTAATGAACAATTTAACACAGGAAAAGTCTTTAAAAAGGGCCCCTATTAGAGGCTGCCCTTAATCCTGCTCTGGTGGGATTGAAACCTCTGGCTTGCTGCTGATGACAGGCACTGAAGTTCCTCTCCTTTAGGATGCTCAAATAACCAGAGGTTACAGGTGTTCATGGTTTGTGTATTCACAGGTATAGTTAACTGAATTCAAACCTGCATATATCTAAAGATTTATAAAATATTTTCTTTGTAAATCCTGTAGTTTCACTTCTATCTATATTTTCCCCTTTTCATTTAGTGGTTTATTATTACTTAAATAAACTATACACTACTTGCCCTAATGAATGTTTCACTGTAGAAATATTAATATGCTTGAAGCCTTAGACCATGCTGGAGCTGTTACATAACATACACTATGTATACATACTATAATGCCTTTTAAGAAATCTGGGGGATGCCAGGATGGCACAGCAGGTTGAGCACTCAGCTTGCAGTCCTGGGATCCGAGGAATGTATTCCAGCCCAGGCCCAGGCGGACCCATATGCTGAACTGGGGTGTGCTTCCCCTGTGGGAGACCCCCAGTTCAGTTCTTACCGGAGCGAGCTTCCCATGTGTGGGAGGTCCCCGATTCAGCCCCCAGTTCGCAGGGGTGTGACTCCCTTGCAAGAGGCCCCAGACCCAGTTCCTGCCCTGTGTAGCCTCACACCCACCTGTGGAGTGAAAATGGCGAAAAAACTGATTTTGTACAACTATGGAGACAGCTCTTGGCCCTCCCCCTCTCTCTGTCTCTCTCTCTCTCTGTCAAAGAAATAAAAATCTTTAAAAAATATATCTGAAAAGTGCTGATTTTTTAAAACTACCCAGGCCTCAAAGATTTTGGATTATAGATTGTTGGCCTTATTTTAGTCAAAAAGCAATTAATGTATTTGTAGAAAAGCATTCCATTGATCCAGACTAACATCGTTTTTGAACGATTTCTAATGCCTATCCCACTTGGCTATCCAGACTTCTAACTATAGGCAGCTATTCTATTTTTCCCTGATAGGGTAAAGACCTTTGTTATATTCTGGCACTAATACAAAAACAAAACTTACTTTTTAACCAGGAGCTCTGAAAAAGCTTAATCATCTCTGGTAGTAATGTTTCTAAACTGTACCACACTCTAATTACAGGCCTTTACAAGATTACAGGAAGCATGAATTAATTTATCCCCAATAATTCAGGATCGTCACTATGAAGATCAGTTGATTGTGAAAACGAGGCCTGGCCCCTGCACATTCGGCTTCCTGTGTTCTTGGGTTTGTGGTTCAGTCTTCCATAAACCCTGGGCCCAGACCAGGGTGTCCCTCCTGGCTGCTCTTCGAGGCTTGTGAGAGCTTCCTCACTGTCGTGCCAGAGCTGGCATGGCTTGTTTGGGTTGTCTAAATAAGAATAAGTGATCCAGCCAGAGCTTGAACTTTGGATATCTGTTTTGGCTATTCAGAGGCCTTCTTCCTTCCTACTTCTCAGCTGGGCTACTTATAACTGAGGTACCAGGTAAATAATCCCTGGAGGACTGAGGCACCACTGTACATTAAGGTTCACTTTGTCTCTGTAAGGATTAAGGGGGAATAGAGATTATCTCCTCCATATTTTTTTCCAGCGAAACACTAATCCACCTCTTTTGGTAGGCCAGTGCCAAGTTGAGAACAGGGTAACACACACCGGTAGCACAACCAACACATTTTGCTTGTTTTAGTATTCTCCAAATAGCTTGTGTAGAGGGATAACATTGATAGAAGGATTATACTGTGCTACATGCTTTATATACTTTACTTCCTTTAATCAAACACCATGGAGTAAATATTACCCCTTTTATAGATGAGGACTGAGCTTAACTAATTTACCAAATCTCTCACAACTACTACATAAAAACTAAATTATAACCTGTCTATTTCTCAAACCTGTTCTCTCAAAAAATTTTCATTTAAAAGAAATCACAATATCAATGCACACCTGTTGTAAGCAAGTCAAACACAGATGTGTTAATGTCTCCTCCTCCATCTCAATTCTACTTCTCAAGTTGAGAAATTTTATTAGCAGAGATAGTATCCTGCCACTTCTTTCTCCATACTCATATAATCACACACACAAAGATTTCCTTATTTTTCTCAAAAGTGAAATCATTCCATTAATATGACTCTGCAATTTTTATCACTATATTCATGTGATAGGGTTCATAGACAGCTTTCCAACTCCACACCTGTAGTCCTAACTAATTAAAAAAATAATAATTGCACAATATATTCTGTATTATGAACTATAAGTTACTTAACACTTCAAATTGTTTTCAGGTTTTTGGATTTACAAATAAAGCTGTAGCAAACATTATTAAACATATAACCTTACAAATTGGAACCTTGATTTCCCCAGTATAAATGAACAGAGATGGCATTACTGAGTAAAATCTCCATGTTGTTGTTGTTTTTAATTTTAATAGACATTTTCAGAAGGTAGAGCAATTCATATTTACAGCGGCAATGTAATTATGCCAGCACCCTCTTGCCAGCACAAATCTCTATAATTTTTTGCCTATTGGATGGTTGAAAAATAGTTTTTCATTGCATCTCTTTGATACTGGTAAAATGTAGGTTTCTATTCTTCTGTTGTCAGATTTTGACTCATAAAGAATGGCATGGGGAAGCCGGGATGGCTCAGTGGGTTAGGTGCTCACTTTGCAGCACCGGGGACCAGGGATCGAATCCCGGCCCCGGCCTGTGCAGAACCATATGCTGAACTGGGAGCTCCCCTGGTTCAGTTCTCTCTCTGTCTCTGTATCTCTCTCTCTCTCTCTCTCTCTCTCTCTCTCGCTCTCTCTCTCTCTCTCTCTGTCAAAAATAAATAAATAAATAAATAAAAATATATTAAAAAAAGAATGGCATGCAAGGTTCAACAATGGGATCTATCTTCTTTAAGCGCTGGTACAGTCATTTCTATTGGGCAGAGGTGAGATTGTTAAGATTCTGTACAATATGAACCTCTTCAGCTAGCTAGTGGGGCCTATACCAGGGAGCATCGGAGAAAGAAAGCAGTAAAACAAATCTGGGCTCTGAGTTGTGAACACTTCAAAAACAGTAAATAAGTGGAGAGTGAAGTGGGTTATTTTTATTAGCTTTCAAGCTCAGAGACCTTTATCAAAACCAGATCTCATAGGGCAGGGGTGGCCAACTTTTCTGTATATAAGATCTACTTTTTATCTTAAAAGTGTGTTGCGATCGACTTGTTGTCATAGGCGTAGTCTAAGGGGGAAGAAGGGGTGTGAAATGCATACTATGTTTATACACTGTGTTTTAGTATAAGGTGTATTCCAGCGAGGTATGGGTAGATAAGTAAAATATATGTTCAAAACTATTTTTTATTTTTTAAATCACTTATTAAGTTTTCGAGATATAGGCTCATGAAGAAAATAAATTTCCAGACCCAACTTTTGATAGCAGCATTCCATACATGCGGTACCTAAAAAATTCGATTTTCCGACTTTTTCAAGATAGATTTTTACTAACTTAAAATGCAATTTAATTTTTTTATCAACTGCAATGTATAAGTTGTTGTACTATTTGTTCGTAAATATGAAAAAGTTGTTATAAAAATGCACAGTGTGGCTGATAATTTGATTTCAATATTTCACTTTCGCGTTTTTTTTTTGGGCCAGGAAAATTTATCATGAAAGAATAATATGACTTACTTTTTGCTAATCTATCAATAGCTCGCTGAGTACACCTCGTACTGAAATATAGATATACGGCTTATCTACCTACGT
>PVKE010042573.1:0-13682 GCA_004027555.1 Craseonycteris thonglongyai
CCCATTGGATGTGCTCTAATACAGTCAATTTAGCTACTATGCATGTGTCCTGATACAGCAGCTTTGGCTACACAGAACGTTCCTGTGCTGCAACTGTATGTACCACGGTGAGCCAATCACAACAAGGAAAGGTTCAAAGGTTATAATAGACCGCCTCTCTGACTCTGGCCAATCTGAGCAGGCTTTTTACTAGAACACAGTGTAGCTTCGGGTACAGAACATGTATAATTTGCATGCATAAAAAGCCTGCTTGGATTGGCTGAGTTAGAGAGGCGGTCCAAGCAGCCTTGCAGTGATTGGTGCGGGATCGAGTTGGAAAATTCGATTAGCGGCATATCGAGACATTTTTCGGGATATACTCGGCATATAAGACGACCCCCGATTTTCGGTTGACTTTTCTTTGTTTCAAAAGTCGTCTTATACACTGGAAAATACGGTAACCCACTGAGCCATCCTGGCTTCCCCATAAGCTCTTTTTATAAAATATTGTTTCATTTAGTAAAACAAACAATTAGTATATGTTGAATGCTTAATATGACCCAGCCTATGTCTTAAACAAAGCACGTATATTTAATGTTTCATATAGTATCTCATTTAACATTCTCAATAACCCTATGATGTTTGTATATTATTGTTACTATTATTATTCCCATTTTATTGATGAGAAAACTTCAACAAAAATACACAAGTAGATTAGATATATTCTGCTTGGTAGAAAGCAGCAAAGTGAATAAAGTGGAACGTACTGTAGGGATAGTAGTTCTTAGAAACACAGTTCAATTTTTAACAATCTTCTGAAGTATTGAGAAAAAGCTTGGGTGTGCTTCATCTTCTCCCAGGTTAAAAAGCTTCTTTTAAACCTTTCAGAAAAAAATGGCTTCAAATGATACAATTGATATAAGCAAAAATGCACTCATAAGCAATTCTAAAAGTGCTTCTACATTTACTTTTATAAATCAGAAATTCTGTGTATTTGTTTGTAAATGTACTTTAAAACTTGATTTGATTCATCAAAAAAAAAAAAAAAAAAAAAAAGCCAGGCTCTCAGGTGACTTAAATATTCAAGGAAGGAAGGTATTTTTATATGATATGAAGTTACATGCATAAGAAAATCAAAACAATATATGATCCATGATTTCCAGAGCTAGAAAAAAAATTAATTTGATAAAATTAGGTACTGACAAATTATTAATTTGTGAAATAAGTCATTTATCCTGTACTGATCTGAGTTTTATAGTTGCAATTTTAACTTTCAAGTAAACTTTAAAAGTAGATTTTTTTAAGTATGAAAGAGACAATTGCAAACATTTGTGGGTAGAAAATAAAGTACAACTGAACTCTGAGCTGAAAATTCATAATACAAAGATCCTTTCTCATTTTTTCAGGGCTACATGGTCTTTTACATATCAAGGCTGCTTCTTATGTTGCTTTCATCTTTTATCTTCAGTTTATCCATTTTTTGAAGTCACTTGTATTCCATATGTCTAAATATAGCACCCTCAGTTTCATTACCAGTTTTATTTTATTGCATAAGTGCTAAATAGTGGCTAACTAGGTTTTTAAATTCTGAATCTTGAAAGAAGGATCCTGACAAGTCACTGATAAACTGATGGATTGTCTAATTTTACGTCAAACATATATTTATGGCCAAGGGTACAGATTCCTGTAGTATATAAATATGCCTCTCCAGAGGTCTACAGACAAAGTTTCTATTAATGTAATAGAAGGAGCCCTGGGATGGACATCCATAATGAAATATTTGACAAAATACACTTTTACATTTTTGTCTAAAATTGCAGCCTAGAAGTGTCAGAGGCCAACTTTCCAGAAGAATCTTAGCTTTTTGTTTTTTATTACAGATTATGTCTAAGAAAGAAGGTTAATATTTTCTAACTGTAAATATTTCCAAATAACAACTCTAATATAAAGTATGATCTCAGAATTCAAATTTATGTCTGAGAAAATAGATGTCGCCTGAACAAGAATTAAAAGGAAAAATCAAAAGGAAGCAAAATTACTAATACAATTTCTAGTCAACTTTTTGCATATTAGAACAAATTATCACAATATGTTTATTATAGGAAAATGAAAAACACAAAAAAATTATTAATAAAGGCTGGGTTTCTGCCATGATTTCCTGTGATGTACACTGTTTTTCTCAAATGTGGGCTTAGTCATGGCTAAAGTTTTCAAAGTCTTTTAAAAAATGTTTACAAAGCAACAGTTCACAAAATTTGTATCATTAGAGCAATCTTTAGGATTTTACAAATATAATATAATATAATGTTATATATACACACACACACACATATACATACACACACACATACACACATACATACACACACATATATATGTTATCTTATAAAGAGTTACCATATTCTTCCTCCGAGCACATGGCTGGTGTATTCAAAGTAATTTAATTTGCTTCTATATTTGATGAAGATTCATTACATTGGTGAAAATACAAATGGCAGAGAAAGGTTTTTTTTATATTTAGAAATGTGATATTAACTATAGCTTTTTTATGAGAATTTATATTTTGTAAGAAAATATTAAATGTTTATTATAGTTCTAATCCAATGTACCCTGATGTTCTTTGCGGAGAGTAGCCAGAATAAAGTGATCAGTTCTCCTAAACCTGAAATCTAGAAAGAGAAATTATGAAGAGAAAGAATAAGGACTACTAAATAAATATTTAAAAGTGTGACTTTTTTCCAAATTTGTATTCTGTCTGGATCAATAGAAGTACAAACTCTAACACCTGTTTTCCACACACACACACACACAGAGCTGTTAGAAATGAGGGGAATTATCAGTTTTTTTTTTTTGTTTCAGTATTGCAGTCCAGAAGCATCTTTAACTGCTAATCCAACCAATAAAAAGTGAGTATTATTTTTCTTGTGTTTGTTTGTGCTTTGCTCTTTTGGTGGCTTGGAGTTGTTTATTCTTATTCTAGTACAGGAGTGTTTTAGAAATTTTCAGTCATTGTCATTTAAAAATAAATATAATAAACAAGTTTCCACGTAGAGCCCAATAAAATTTAATTAATTTGTTTAAAATAATTTGAATTTAATAAGAACCTTTGCTTACAGGCTGGATGATTCTATATAATGCTACATAATCTGTTTAATCATTTTTATTTTTAAATTGATAGCTTTGGCATTGAATAGACTGACAAAAATACAGGGTTGCTTTTAGATACCACTAACAAGCGATATTCATTAGAAGGGGAGAAGAATAGTAAACTAAAAAGTTTAAAGTGTTATGTTTTTAATATTTGAAATGTTATCTAACATTAAGAAAATTCTTTAAAAAAATAGATGTGTTCCTATAGGAAATCTACTATTAACATCTGAAATCCTCTTGTTCGTTTTTCCTTCTGAGAAACAAGAAAAAAAAGTGTTTTTAGCTGGAAGAATGTTACAGGGCAAGAACTGGAATCGATGGAGATTTTCTATTTTTCTTGCCTGTTTATTAGAGTTACTCGTGTGCATTAGACAAGTTGTAGGAAAAATGTTGTACAGAGAACATTTTTTAAGCTCTGTAGGGTTCTAGACATCAATAGTTTGCATGTAGTTAAAAAGTAAGAAAATATGTTCTGTTGTTTGACCTCTCGATTCTTTCTTGGGCAATAGAATGAGGTTCACAGAACTGAGTGAAAGAATTCAGGCTTCGACAACCAATAGAGTTTGGTTTAAATTCCATTTTTGTCACTTGCTAACTGTGTGTTACTTGGAAAGTTACTTGCCAACTTCATAGGAATATTGTGATGATTGCATGATAACATGCAAACAAACCCAATGTGTGTTTGATGCTGAATGCATATTTTCTTATGCTTTTTATGATCTATACTGAAGAAACAAAACAAACAGCATTTTACAAGGTAATCTCTTTGGAGCAAGAGATCATTATATTTTTATTTCTATGTTTCAAATTTAACCTGGAACCTTAGTCACAGTAGACAATCTATAATTGTGGATTAAATTAAATTAAATTTATTTCTTATATTAAGCATGTAATTGCCAATTGAACAATGTATAACTGATTGATATTTTCCTGGGATATAAGGCCCAAGAGGATGCATAAAGAGGGACAAGGAACACTTTCACATTATGAAATTAAAATTACAATTTGGGTTGATAGTATTTGAAGCAAATTACCCTATTTTTCGCTCCATAAGACGAACCTGACCTGCCTGGACCTGCGATCCTTCCATGCAGTCCCTGCTTTTTGATCTGGCTGCGGGTTTCCCCACGGCATCATTAAGGTCCCCGACATGCACTCTTCTTTGCAGTATTTGCTCCATAAGACACACACACTTTTCCCTCCACTTTTTTTGGGGGGAAAAAGTGCGTCTTATGGACCGAAAAATATGGTAATTGATCAAATTCTGTGCCATCCTAGCATTTTGTTCTATAACAGGTTAGAGACTTTTGCTTCTATAACTTTTTATGAACTTGATACATTTCTTGTGCTCTAACTTTCAATTTATTTATTTAGAAGCTAAAATAATTGAACTTGCAGTCCAAATTACTTTGATAAAAAATATTATGATCAATGTCACACCAATAAATTTAACAATAAAAAAATATTATGATTTTGTGATCTATAAACACTAAAAGTATTTCTGTAATAGTTGGTTCTCTCACACTGTCCTGCTATATGGATATTCCATGTTAGCATATTGTACAGAATTGTAAGGAGTGAACTGAATTTTGGCCATTCCCTAAGGAAAGAAATTACATATAGAGAGATTATAGCATTTATTGTTATATCTACCTGGTCTCTCAATACTTAGGAAAGGTATCCTAAATTTTTTTTTATTTAATTTGTTTAGTTTTCCTAATTATTCCTTAGTAGAAAAAATAGAGACTAACATTAATATTTGTTTAGTCCTCTGTGCCTTTGCAAAACGTACTTATCTGCTATATTTTGTTTGATGTTTTCCGTAATCTTTGTGATAAATATGGTCATAATTTGCAAAATAAAATTAAAACAAAACAAAAAACAACCCTATAACATATCTTGCTTCATTCATACACTCGAAAACTACTAGCAGTACATCAAATTTTCTCCTTGAGAAAATATTCCCAGGTCATTACTGAAGGCTAAATATTTTGAAAATTGCTTCTGAACTTAATTAACAGATGTTTTCCTGACCAAAAATATAGTGACAAAGTTAAATCATAGATGAATTCTATTGAAAAGGTTGCATCGTTTTTAATCAAAATACTCAAGGATATTTATAATAAACAATTTGTAATTTTTTTTTTACTCTTAGAAAACTTTTATATTAGAATTTGAAAATATTTTATGTGTGTGCACATGTGTGTGTGTGTAAAATGTGTGTATGTGAAAAATTCAAACATGTGGGTACTCACCACTCATTTAAAGAAAAAACATTATCAGTAACTTTCAAATTTCCTGGGCCCTCTCAGATCTTATCTTCCCTCTATTCTCAAATAAAAAATACTATTCTGAATATTATTATCTCACTGCATTGTATTTCCACAACCTACCCCCTCCATACTTTATATATGTGAACATATATCTTAGGCAAAGATTGTTTTGCATGAATTTGAAATTTATGTAAATAAAACCATGCTGTGTTTTTATAAACTTGTCTTTTTCTTAGGTTTTATATTCAAAAGGCTTATCAGTGTGTTGTCTGTGGCTATCAGTCATTCATTTTCACGACTGTAAATTATTTTGTTTTTAAATTTATTCATATATATATATACTAATCTATAAGTAATTACACATTTAGATTTACACATATTTCCATAATGGAGATCAAAGCATATTCATAATTAATTTGACCTTTTCACCACTTACATTTTAAGATAATTCTGCATGTTAATTAAAAACTCCTTGTAAAAATAATTTTAATGACTCTATGGCTTTTATTTATGTATCATAATTTTCTTAAGCCATTCTCTAATGATAGAATTTGTTTTTCCTCCATTTTTTCTCTAATAAGGATAGCGCTATGAATTTCTCTACATTAAAAATTTTCAGTAATGTTTTATTTCCAATTATTTCCTAAGGATAGATTTCCAAAAATAGAAATATTGATTCAAAGGGAATAAGTATTTTTGTGTCATTTTAATACCCATTATAAATGGCTTTTATAAGAGATTTAAATAAAATTTATTTCTATAAATCTTATATGACAATAGGCTTTTGAGTGCATTCTCTCATTCTTGGATATTTTCAAACACAAAAGGCAAGTGAAAACATTGTCATTATGTTAAGCAAAATTTTGTATTATATTGTTATTTTTGTGTGCACTAGTAAAATGAATGGAAGTTCATTATTTGTTTTCTCCTCTTTTACTGTATATATAAAATTTTCCCTTTTAATCCCTTTGTATACTTCTTTTACACATATATTTGTATATATTTTTTAAAGGCGGCAGGATTACTATTCTTCCGCGACTCATTTGATCATGTAGATGGTGCCAACTATTAAATGGTTTGTTTTCTTGGACTGATTACTTTCTTGTGAAAGAACCTGGGGAAAATGAATTCTAAGTGATGTGACTCGTCCAATTCCCAGAAGCATAATGATTTCAGTAGAAAGAGTTATTTTTGGTGATGGAGTTTTCAGAAGAAAATATTTATATATCTGAAAGTCAGTTTTCACATGCAAATTGACTCTTCTACATTTCATAGAGAGTCCAGTTGTGGAATTACCTCATATTTTTTCATCACTGACATTTCAATATCCTTTTATTTCTTTCTAATCTCTTTTTCTGTTCTACTCAGCTCTGCAAACCAAAATACATTGGACCCAGACCAAATTTTGAAAGAGATTTATTTACTTAACATTTTTTCCTTTTGACAAATGAATAAGAATCGTGGAGAGAGCCCAAACATATAAGTTAAATCTTAGCATTACACCCAAGATGCTCAGTTTTCTTTTCTAAGGACTTCTCTCATATTTCTACATGTTTAAAACTACTCTCATTTCTACTTATAGTAATGATCTCTTTCTACTATAATTAGTTTTACTGCAGATACTCAACTAAAAAATAGAGGTTTTAACCATGTTCAAATGATACATTTCAGTATTTTATTTATGTTTGGTTCAAGGAATTGGAGTCAGACCACCCTAAATTAAAAGTCCATCTTCGTCACTTTTTAGCTGTGTACTGTAAGAGTTGCATAACACTGGTGCATTTCTCTGAGCTTCACTATAGTGAGGATTCAATGATATAATTATAAAAATAATATAGTACAATAAATGGCAAAGAAGAAGTACCTACTAACTGTTTGCTATCATGTCATCTAAACACTTTTAGTATCTTTTATTTGCAATCTTTTTAGGGGAGGAGACCAAAAACCATGTTTTAGAAAAGTAAAATAAACAAACAACAAACAGCAATAAGGCATGCAGCACTGAAATTGTGAAAACTCTCATAACTTTCTGATTCATATAATTGGTGACAAATGATAATGTATATAGTTCATTATATTTGAGATCTGGAAAAGGACTTCACAAAGGTGCATATTACCTCATAAAAATATGTTCCAGTATAATTTATCTAGTCCATCAATAATTAAAATTTCTATTCTCCAAATTGGATTACTTTGATACAAATGCCTACTGTTTCTATTACTGTTCATATTGCCTAAATATTATGCCCAATCAAAATGTGTTAGATGTCTTAGTTTTTATAAATAATACTATGTGATGCCATAGAATTTAGAAAAGGTAACCAATATTTCTGTTCTCTAAGGAAGCTTCTCTTACTATAGAGTTTATAGCCAATAAAGCTAGAAAAAACAAAAAGAATTTTCAGAACATTAGGTAGCTCCCCATACTTGCCAACCCATGATTGTCTAAATTATGTCTTCACTTTTTCCTATGTAATTCTGGGCCAAATTCCCTGCAGAGAGGTGTATAAAGATATAAAGGAAGCACAAAAGAAGAACAGATACCCATGTATGCACAAGATATGAAAAAGTGAATTGTGTAATTTCAGTGGTACTGCATTTAAATTAAAAGCTCTTATCTTTGCATTTAAAGCACGCATTGTACAATATAAAGATGAACAGTGAAATTAATACTCATAAGTTAAATGCTTATTTTTTTTTCTGAGAATGACATCAAGTAGCAAATTAAAAGAAAAAACAACAACAGGCAAGTTGAAAGAGATCATGGGAAAAAAGTAAAAGCTTTGTACTTCAGTGCCTTTAATGAAACTTGTTTCCTGATTTTTGAATATGGGACCTGTATTTTCATTTTGCTATGGGTGCCCAAAATTAAGTGACTGATCCTGCTGTTGGAAGTAACGCCTGTGGGAGAAAGGGGAGAACGCAGGATTGGGCGGAGGGAGAAGTCTCTGACTCAACTACAACAAAAGCCTCAGCCAGCTCTACGGGAAGCTTTCAAGTGGGCATAGCCTTCGAGGTGTCCCAGCTGAGGTGAGAGGATCAAGTTTTATTTATACTCTGTGTCTGCCAGTCACCAAAGGCAGGCTGCCCTGAGAAGACTGCTTTCAGGCCAGGGCAATGCCCAGGGAGGAGCTCAGAGGCAAGCCTTGAGCTGACATACTTCCCATAGCTGAGGAATAAGTGTGCCTCTGTCCCTAAGCGAGATCTGAGCAGCATCCAGAACACGTAACAGAGTTATGGCCACTGTTACATGCTGAATGCTGTAGCTCTCTAACTAGTTTCCAATGGTTATTGTTCTAATTTTGTATTATTTCTATGAAAACCCCCTGACCAACAATATTGCTTATAATATGGCTTCTCCATTATAAGAGAATAGCCCATCAAAGAGAAACCAGGGGGTATGGGATACCTAATATCTCAAAGACTAAGTCTCCTAAATCAAAGCTTATAGATAGTAAAATATGAAAATCTCTCAGATATGGCATCCCTGAACTAGAATCAGGGGAAAGAGTATGGAAAAAATAAACTTGACTAGAAAAAAACAACAACAAAAAGTTGTTCTGTTTTCTTTTGCTACAAGAACTTTTGCATTAGCATCACAATCAGAATCATAATTACCTTAGTAATAAATATTTGCTTTCTATTTACAATCATCAACATGTTTTCTTTGGCTTCAAAATAACATAAAAAGAAAAATTTTCAGAAAATGATTATTCAGTTTTAACATAATGCTTTTTTTAGCAGGAAGTTTTTACTTACAAGGTCTTAGAATGACATTATTGCTCTTTCCAGAGCATTAACTCTGTTTATTCTTACTTTATGATTTCTAAGTTTACCTATATTTTAAGCCATGCCACCTTAATATAGTAGAATGTCCTGTAGCCAAACAAGGGTTACTGCAGGAGAGTAAGCAAATGAAATCATTCAAAATCTATCCATTTATCTGTCTTTGATGAATCTTAGGTTTTAGGGTACTAATCATTACAAAAATAGACTTATTTGTGGGTAGGAGAATAAAAGCAAATTTGGTTCCTTTAACATGGACTTATAGGAAAGTACATTTTAAAGTTCTTATTTGGGTTAGGTCAAAATTGAATAAAAGAATTTATTGAAATGTACATAGAAATCATTAAACCATGAAAACTTTGATTCAGTGTCATGCAGAAGGTTCTATTTAAGGACAGAAGCTATAAGTGAAGGAAGAGCAAGATGGGCTAGACCTAAAGCTAAGAACAACTGATGAAGCAGATCTATAAACTATATCTGTATCTGTATCTATACCTATAAATTGATGTTTATGTCTATACCTAAAGTCATTACCATGGAGAACACTAAATATAGAATGAGAGGCTGGTGAATACCAGTATTCTGTATGTCAAGAGCCAATCCAAGGCAGGGGATATCTAATCAGACTGGAGGAGAGAAGACAGGTTGTATAGAAGACAGCTTTATTTTCACTGATCTGTGAGCGATCAGAAGCAGAGTCTGGGCATCAAGAAAACTTTCATACTGAGTATTAGAGGATAGAGGATGTAAATACCAAGATTAAGAACAAAAATATTGGGGAAGCTGGGATGCCTCAGCCGGTTAAGCGCTCACTTTGCAGCCCCAGAGACCAAGGATCGAATCCCAGTTCCAGCCCAGGTGGACCCATATGCTGAACTGGGGTGTGCCCCTAGTTCATTTCTTGCCAGGGCCTATGTGGGACACTCCTGGCCCAGTTCCTGCCTGGTGCAGCCCCTCACCCTTCTGTGGAGTGAAATTATGTGGAAAACTAATGATGTCAACTATGGAGACTGCTCTGGGCCCTCTCCCTTCTCTCTGTCTCTCTCAGTCTTTCTGTCAAAATACAATAAAAATAAATCTGTAAAAAAAAGAACAAAAATCTTTCATTCAATATAAATAAAACTTTTTATTAAAAGCATGAAGAGGTTAGATTGTATGCAAAGACTTAGGAAATACAAAGATGGGGTGTCCATGTGGTTTCATATGGATGACCATATCAACATACAGCAAATCTTGGCTCAAGAAGAGTAAATAAACCTAGTGTTTCTGTATTGTCTTATATTACATTCTGAATTTGAAACAGGCCACTGAACCTTCTTACAGAGATTTAATCTATATTATAATGAAAAAAATGCTGCACACAAAATATAAAATGTTTACAATGATTTACTTATAATTAGAAATTAACAGCAGTTGCTACATATTTGTATGAAGCTTTAGAGCTTGAAATGTATTTCATTTAATTCTGACAATACCTATTTATAAAAATAGAGCAGTTGGGGAAACCGGGATGGCTCAGTGGGTTAAGCACTCACTTTGCAGTGCCGGGGACCGAGGATCGAATCCTGGCCCCGGCCGGTGCGGAACCATATACTGAACTGGGAGTTCCCCCAGTTCAGTTCTCTCTCTGTCTCTGTCTCTCTGTCTCTCTGTCAAAAATAAATAAATAAATAAATAAAATATATTAAAAAATAGAGCAGTGATATTATTATTTCTATTTTGTAGATAAATAAAAGTATCAGGAATAATGTACCCAACAAATTTCATACACCTAATTTTAAAGAAAGCCAAGAATTAATGAAGGAAATATGCCTTCTGATTACTGGTTAAATATTACTTGCATAAAGCAAATTTACATTCACTAAAGCTACCAGATTCCAGTCACCCACCTTTTCCTTACTACTTAACTGATTTTGATTTTGTTTAATTAAAGATATTTAGGATAAATATAACTTACTATTGAATTGTCTTAAAATATAATATTATTAATAATCATTTCATTGTTAGTATGGAAGTAAGGGGACACTTTAGATAGGACATTGGCAAACTTTTAATTCTATAAGGGGCCAGAGACAAAATGGTATGGATTTTGTTGACCACATGGTCTCTGTTACAACTATTCAATTCTGCATAGATAATGTAAAAACAAAAAAGCATGGCTGTGTTCCAATAACATTTAATTACCAAAACAGACCTCTGCTCTAGACAGTGGAGTGAGCAATTTTTCTTATTGACTGTCAAAATACCTAAATGGTCCCAAAATCAAGGAAAATTCTCATCTACAACTTATATCTTTTAAGAATTATTTTAACGGCATATACCTATAGTAGCTTCTACCCAGAAACCAAGAGCTATGCATGATAAAATAAGGCTGAAATTAGATCACATAGCAAGAAATAAAATTTATATATATTTCTGAGGTGGCATATGCATTTTAAATATACACTTACAACCTATCTTTTATTAAACATTATATTACTGTCTGAATTTAAAGTCATTATAAAGACAATGGAATTTCTAGGAAAAGATTTTTGAGCAACTTGTATAAGAAATTAAAACTCATTTTGGAGTAATGCATTATTGCACTATTTAAATTTTATAAATGGAAAGGATACACTTCAAGTGTTTAGATGCTGGAAAATTCTGATAATAAACCAACTTAAAAAATGTTGCCATAAAATATAGGTGTGTGCTTAAAGTCTTGGGATTAATTTAATTCTTTACTTTATTATTTTACTTTTTATATTTCTCCAAGGTTATCAATTTTCCAGAAGAACTTTAATTTTCCCAGAGATTTTAGCAGAGTAATAATCATAAAATAGGTCATCAGCAAATAATGGTTGCATTGAATTTTTTGAACTCATATAACTTTATCTGAACTCATCATCTTGACAATATATATGGCTGGAAAGAATTGATGCAATTTAGAAATGCATTACCTTCACCTATGACACCAAACATATCCTGACAGAAAGTCTTTAGGCATATCCAAGCAAAATGGGTGAGTATACTTGTGTATTTCCCATGAGAATTTTCTACATTTGTAAAAAAGCTAAGATACTTTGATGATCTGTTTTCTACTTAGTCTAGTTTACAACATTATCTCTAGCAATATACTCAAAATTATATACATAACTCAGTAATTTGTTTTGTCTAGTAAAGTAGATTTACATCACAATAGTGAGGGAACCTAGGAAATAGTGATCCTTACCAGTGCACACTCACTTATCTAATTTTATAATAGGGCCTTTTCAACATATGTAAAAAAGTAGGCAATATATTAGTAATAATTATATTTTTATTTTATATTATTCTAATTTTAAATTAATTTATTGCACATTTTAAATATTTTTAATAATACATGAAGAAAATAATTATTTAAAATATAAAGTATATTTACAATCTTATTGTATGTCACACCTTGTTTTTTATTTGGTTGATTTTCTGTATAGCAGCCTTTTTTTTTTTTTTCTGGTAAGAGCTCAACAATTTTTCTATGGATAATCACAACTCCCCACTTTTTATTTCATATGATAAAGGAGCAGTTGTTCAACCTAGCCTAAGTCAATCAGTTGGAATAGAGGAGAGAAGCTCAAGACTTTTGTTGGAAATATTGGGAAACAAGTGTCTGTCTGTCTGTCTGTCTGTCTGTCTGTCTGTTTGTATTTTGATGGTGACCGTTAACAATTAGGACATGAACTCGTTGTGCAGGGTCAACATACAATTTGAAAATGAAGTCAAGAAAAGAAAGAGAACTATACACTGATGACATAATTGAAATTTTTAGTTATATCAGTTAATAAAACTCACCCTCCCTCACCCACTTAACTTGTTGTTTGTGTGTTTGTTTGTTGTTTGCTTAAGTAAATTTGAGATTTTTTTGTCACTTAAAACTGAAAGGGTCTTGAATAAGATACTCAAAGTCAACAGATAATTACTATAAATATAAAAACACAATTTTCATTGTTTTCCCCCAAAATATATGGTAATTTAAGATAATAAAATAGTAAATTATATGGGTTTATTTTTATCTTATATAGCTTTAATTAAACAATATGGCATATTGATAAGAAAACATAGATAAATTTTTGAAAAACTTTTTGTAATCAGAAGAATAAAACTATCAATCAATCTTTCAATTTAATACAAGACAAAAAATAGAACATTGAACAACAGACACAAAACTCAGTAAAGAATCAATCCAGAAGATAAAAAGAGATCAAAGTTATCAATGGTAAAATAATATAAATGGTTTAACATTTCTCATAAAGGGGAAATACTCTATAATAGAAACATTTCATTTTATTAATTTTCAAAAGATTAAAAATCATCAGTGTTGTTCAGGCTTTGATGAATTTATCATTCTTATGCTTTTAGAGAGAATTGAGATTGTATTAACCTTTCCAGAAGACGTGGCAAAGGATATTATGATCTAAAGTTTTGGTATTTGTTTTATTTTAGATCTTATTCTCTTTTTCCCCTGAATGTGGGAAC
>PVKE010042574.1:0-13696 GCA_004027555.1 Craseonycteris thonglongyai
ATTTCAGTATTTATTTTCTTAGCATTCCAGTGGTTTTTGTGTACCAGAAATATATTGATTGTGTGCAATACAAATTATGCTGTTTTTCTGGCACATCAGGTCATAAATGAAGCATACTGGCTATTCAGAATATGCACTGATTGCTTACAGTTCCATTTGTGGGGAAATGTAAGCCTTTTCTTTCTCTCTGACAACTCTATTGATTTATTCATGAAGCACACATTTAAGTGTGGGAAGTTATAGACACACCCACCAGGATTTTAGGATCTCTTTTTCTTGTATGTCAACCATTTCAGTGTAAGATTTAAGTTGGCATAATGAGTCTTAGCCTGAGGGAGTAGAACTTGCCAAATATAGAAAAAAATAAATTTGGCTATTCAGGTATTACCATAGTGAGATTAATATGTAAAGTTTCTCTAGCTCATTTGGATGTTTTATTATCAGCTTTTTTATATGTTTAAAAGTGAATAAATTCCTAGAAGTAATAAACTTAAAGTGTTTTAGTTAGAGATATAGTTTATACTTTTTTTCTGGGACATTCCTAAAGAAAAAGATACTGTGATACTTTAAAAATGAGTGAAACAGGAAGCTGGGATGGCTCAGAAGGTTGAGTGCTCACTTTGCAGCCCCGGGGTCTAAGAATTGAATCCTGGCCCCAGCCCATGTGGACCCATATGCTGAATTGGGATGTGACTCCAGTTCAGCTCCTGCACTGGGTGTATTCCCCATGTGGGAGTGGAGATGTGAGACTGTGGAGATTGCTCTGGGCCCTACCCCTTCATTCTGTCTCTCAGTCTCTCTGTCTCTCTGTCTCTCTCTCTCTCCCACAAACAGTAAAAATAAAGCTTTAAAAGAAAAAAGAACCTTTAAAAATTAGTAAAATGCTATTGATTTTACAAGATTTTCAGAAAATAGTTAGGAGTAATATTTCCCTTTAGGTAGTAGATATTAGAAATAATGTAGAATTCAAAATCTAAAATCTATTGTCTGAATGTACTATAATCTTCTGTAGAGCAGGGTTTCTCAATGTCAGCACTATTGACGTATTGGGTCAGAAAATATTTTGTTTTGGGGAGGCTGTCCTGTGCATTAGGGAATGTTAACTAGCATCTTTGACCTCTACACTCTAGATTTTATTATTGTAGCATCCCACGAGTTGTGAAAAGCAAAAAAATTTCTAGATAGTGCCAAATGTCCATGTTTAAGAATGAGAGTATATACCAATGCATTAGTTGTCAATAGCTGTTATAACAAATTAACTCCCAAATTAGCTGCTTAAAACAACACACATAAATTAACTCAAATTTCTATGGTCAAGAATTTAGATATAACATAAATGCATCCTCTACTTGAGAATCTCTCAAAAGACTGCAATCAAGTTGTCAGCAGGAGCTGGGTATCATCTGAATGTTCAGCTGGAGGATTATCTGCTTCAAAACTCACTTTGTTATTGACAGCATTCTGTTCCTGTAGAACTGTTCCTAAAAGGCTGGGGAGGCCTCAGTTCCCTATTGGCTGTTGGCTAGAGGCCATCCCATGTGGAACAGGTCCACATGGCAGACTTCTTCAGCACTTTGAGAAAGCTGAGATGGCAATACTAAGAATCTGCTAGCATAAGTCACAGTCTTTTATAATATAATCAGAAGTGAACATTCCTTAATGTTGTTACACTCTATTAGCAAGAATCAAGTTACTAACGAAGACAGGATCACATAAGGCTTTGAATACTAGGAAGCAGGAAATATTTAGGGCTATCTTAAAGTCTGCTCACTACAATCAAGTTGACAAAGCTTGACAGCTCACAAACTATGTCAGTATTATTTAGTCTCCTGCTTTGTGAAACAATCACAATTGCCTCTTGCACAATAGCACCCCAACCCTACCCCCTCCTAAATAACCAATAATCTATATGCTTTACAATTAGGATATAAAGACAATCTAAATATAAACTGCCACATAAAATATGTTTCTAATCTATGAGATGAATCTATATGATTTGGAATGTTAGTAATCTTATAGGGTGATTAAAATATATAAGGGTTTTGAAACAGGTTCAAATTCTTACTTTCATCTGTAGTGAAATCAAAATGGAACAGTTGCCTAAGTCAAAATGGACGTTTTTTCAAAGAATTACCATTTTAAAGCACCGAGTCCATTCCCTATTTCCTATCAACAGAGGAAGAAATTTAGCTAGAATAAGGCAGTTCAAAATTGTTTCAGTTAGGTTTCTTTTATTGTATTTTCCAGATTTTAATTTTTTTTTACCAAAACTTATAGTGAGAAGTACATTTCATATTAAAACCACAAATACATGCACACATACACAGATATATACAACCAAAGTTAACATTTCACCAAATATTACTTACCTTCTGATCTACTCTGATTCTATTCTGTTCTGTTCATTATTCTATCCTATTCTATTCTATTCTATTCTATTCTATTCTATTCTATTCTATTCTATTCCATCCTATTCTATTTCATCCCATCCCATCCTATCCCATCCCATCTTAATCTTGTCCTATTCTATCCTATTTTATTCAATTTCACTTTAAAAACTGGTGGTCCAGCTTTACTAAATCATAACATTTATTTATGACCTACTAATGGATACTGTCTTTTGGGAACAACTAATGCACTCCAGGTTGCTGGTCAGATGTTACTCAAGCTCTCATAAGTAGTTATGTTTACAAATCAAAGGCAGTCTAGGGAGAAATTAGAGATCAAATCTCCAATTACATGTTGCTACCATGATGACGCTACCATGAACATCTACGCAATTTAGTTTTAAAAGCAAAAGTCAAAATGGAAGCAACTTAAATATTCATTGATCGATGAATGGATAAAGAATTTGTGATCTATATATATATGAATATTACCCATTCATTAAAACAAGAAGGAAATCTTGCCATTTGCAACAACATGGATGGAGCTTGAAGGCATTATGCTAAGTGAAATAAGTCCAACAGAGAAAAACAAATACCCATGATCTCACTTGTATGAGGAACTAAAAAAATATATCTCATAGATACAGAGAACATATTGGTGTTTTACAGAAGCATAGGTGTGGGGGTGGGGAAACAAGTGAAGGGGGTCAATAGATACAAACTTCCATTATGAAACAAATAAGTCAGGGGGATGTGCTATATAGCATGGTGATTATAGTTAATACTGAATTGCATATTTCAAAGTTACTAAGAGATCTGAAAAGTGCTCATCATAAGAAAAAATATATAGCTACCTTTCCTGACAGATGTGAACTAGACTTGTGAACATTTCACAGCATATTCAAATATTAAACCATTATGTTATATATCATAACTAATACAATGTTATAAATCAGTTATACCTCAATAAAAAAATATTAGCAAGTGAAAAATAAAGGCAAAAGTCAGAACAGTTTTTTTCCTACTACATTTTCTCCTACTGCATTATCTTCACTTACTACATTGTGCCTCTAACTGTTAATGATAAACTTGCTAGCCTTCTCCCTCTCCTTCCTTCAATTGAAGATGCAACTGCATAGTTGTCCATTTAATTTCTGCTTCTTAATAATTTAAATAAATATTAAAGGTACACTTTCCAGATATAAAATGTGGTACTTTCTTCTATATAATACCTTATTTGTTTTCCTGTAGAATTGTCTACTGAATCCAAAGTCTATCTGACCACATTGGCTTTTTACAAAAGAAACCTAGCAATATGGAACTATTTTAATTTTATTCAATCAATGTTGATCCAAAAGATAGCAAAATATACAGCACAGTGGTGTTGAAACTTTTGGCTTCCCAGGGCCACACTGAAAGAAGAGTTGTCTTGGACCACACATAAAATACACTAACACTAATAATGGCTGATGAGCTTAAAAAAAAAAGGTCACAAAAAACGACTTGTAATGTTTTAAGAATTTGGGTGGAGTCTCATTCAAAGCTGTTCTGGGCCACAGGTCAGACATGGCTGATATAGGACAAAAAGGGATAAGTGTCTAATCAGTCAACTTTATTGACATCTCTGAGTCAGCTTTTCAAAAAGAACATCCCCTCCCCACCCCCAGTAAGAAGAAAGCTAGTTACTTCTCTTTCATTAAATTCCAGTACACTACAGAGTGTACTTCCTTGTGCAGATTACTAATCTGCAGGCCCAACAGCTTCTCCCAATGGTACCAGTGACTTTTGCGACAGCGCGTCAACCACCAGAGTGTTTCAGATGAACATGGGGAAAATCACCTGTGGACAGGAGTGCAGCTATGCTAGCTGACCCATTGAGGCTCAGACCTTGGCCTTATTAGCATCTTGAATGCCAACCAGGGATCTATGAAAAGAAAATTAAGCAGGTCAGCATTTTTTTGTTTTTGCGTCATGTCAAAGGTTAGAATTTTTTTTTTTAATTGTTAAATTTATTGGAGTAACATTGATTAATATCAATTACATTGTTTCCAGGTGTATAATTCTACATTACATTGTCTATACATCGCATTATGTGCTCACCACCCAGAATCAGCTGTCTTTCCATCACCATATGTTTGATGCTCCCTCCCTGCCTCCCCCACCCATCTCTCCCACCCACCTCCCTCCTTACCCTCAGGTAACCACTAAACTACTGAGTATGTCCATGAGTTTTTGTTTCTTTGTTACTTTCAGTTCTATATTCCACCTATAAGTGAGGTCATATGTTTCTTGATTCTTTCAGTCTGACTTATTTTGCTTAATAAGCTGTTTTCAAGGTCCGTCCATATGGTTAGAATTATTCATGTTAAAGATTTTTATACAAATGCTTAAATATAAAAGTTAAATTCTATATCTTCTCATTTCTGGAAGGTTGATAGGGAAAAGCAACAAAAAAGACTAAATTTCATGTTACTAATACATAGTTTTAAAACTCTTAGAAATTAGAAAATATAATGAAGAAACTCGCCCTTTAGGTGTTGAGTGTTAAGTATGCGTGTGTAGTTCCTGGTTTGAAGGCAGCGTATTCTGGTACAAATAAAATACACTCTCAGTTACCTGGCACCCATATTGGATAAAAGTAGTATTATTTCCTCTTTATTATTATTATTATTATTATTTTTTTTTTTTTTTGTCAGTTGCTTAAAGTACTGCTTGCTTGAGTTTCAGTTAATGGAGAGTCTACTGTATTGGGACTCACAAAAAATCAGTCTATACCAATTTTTTCATTATTGTGTCTCAACTCTTTTTTTTAATCCCTCATCCCTCTCTACACTGGAGGTCTGGATACTCCATTTCCCAGGGTAATATTTCTGTTGGCTACTCTTTGAGTGTGATCAATAGAAGGCACTACTGGGAAATGAGAGACAAATCAGGACAAGAGGGACAAACATAATTAACTTTGTTTTTTGTCACACACTCCCTCTCTCACACTCACTCTCACTCCAGCTCTCTTTTGTCTTATTCTCACATGGCCTCCAGATCACTGGCAACCAAAGTGGGAGCTTTTCCTTTGTGCTCCAAGGTTCTGGTATTAACATGTTTTTCCTTGTGTTCCCCCAGCCTTTCAGGTAATAGCTGCTTATCACTGTTTCTAGTTAACATATTGTACATTCCAGCTTTTTTTTTTTTTTTCCATTTTCAAAAACAGGCAGTGGTGATATCCTGTCTTAAAACTTTTCTGTTTAAAATACCTATTATGGTTTCTGTTTTCCTGATTGTGGGTTGCCTGATACAAACTTAGGTTTAAATATTGTTTTTCTTCACTATCTAGATAGATAATAGTGGGTAAGTTATATTTAAGTATTCTAAGCTTCATATTTGTCTCTGATGAAAAGACTAAGAAAAAAATAACATCCACACTGTAAGATTATTGTGATTTTAATGAGATGGTATATTTAAAACATATGGCATGTAGTATATATTTTAAAACTACTATTAGCCAGTATTAACCTTATAAAGTGTCTTTAAAATAAGTATTTATATACCACTTCCCTTTATTCTAATAGATTAATACTGCTTATAATATAGTAAAGTTAACTGAGTTAATACTTTGTATGAAGGGACAAAGAGACAGTTCAGTTGATAAAATACTAGCTTGGAAATTTTTCCATCCACACTGACATCTTATGTATGTCAAGATTACATTGGGGGATGTCAGGATAACACAGAAGTTGAGCTCTTGCCTTGCAATCACGAGATCCAGGATTCAATTCCTGACCTTGGCTGGTGCAACCCCATATACTGAACTGTGGCACAACTGATAATCACTGGGATGGTTCAAGGATGAAAGTTCTCACCTCCCATACAGGAGGTCTCCAGTTTGGTTCTCACCCTGCATGGCCCCACATCCATCTGTGTGGAATGAAATCGTATCACAACTAATGATGTACAACTATGGAGATTGCTCTGGGCCCTCCCCCCACCCCTGCCCTCTCTTTCTCTTTGTCTCTCTCCCTCTCTCTCTCAAACGATAAAATCAAATCTTTAAAAAAAAAAAAAAAGAAAAAAAGATTAGATTGACTGATGTTTAAATATCCTGTATCGTATCTCCAGTCTATGATCTTCAAAGATCCAGTGCTGGTTCAGGATCAAGTCTGAATGTCAGCCAGAGTGAGTGAACAGTACTGAACAGTACTGAAATTTATTTTTTAAAGAAACATATATATAAGAAAATATATGTATAGCCTCTCTTTTATTTATTTTTATTTTTAGTCATAACTATAGATTCACAGATTGTAGCAAATATAGTAAAGAGAGGTTCCATTTATCTTTCATCCTCTCCCCTAATGGTCACATTTTATATAACTATAGCACAATAGCAAAATCAGGAAGTAAAGATTAGTATAATGTATATGTATAGTTCCCTGCCTTCCTATCACATATGTAGATTCATGTAACCACCAAAATCAGAATACAGAATAGATCCATTGCTACAAAGAAACCTTACCTTCCTTTAGGCATGATGTGCCTAAAGGCATGATGTGCAAGGGCATGACGGGACAGTAGAGGTCTAAGAGCTGGTGTGGAGGCCTGAGGAGATCATGAGGATGAAGCAGATGTGACGGTCGCAGAGACTGATACATAATATTTGGTCTTACAGACCAAATATAAGCTAAGAATGCCCTTCAGAGATTTTTTGAGATGGAACATACCATAAAAATGTAAATTGAGAAGAAAAATCTTTGAAGTCAAGGGTCTGAATCAAGCAATAAAGGAATTTTTTTAAAAGCCATGAAGTCAAAAGGTCATAAATATGATATGAAAGACAGACTCTGGATCAAGAATTAAAAAGTGTTTTCAGCTGATAGAGAACTATGGCTATCACTGACTTTTATAAATGACAAAAGAGAATGTTTTGAATAAAACAGTTTGGTTTGGAATAAGGCTGGTCTTAAACAAAAATCATACTTCCTTTACATTCCTTTACCTTTACCTTCCTTTACTCTTTTCAGTTTGTAATAGCATTTTCTTAGTTTGTCTACATAGATGACTACATCAAACACATTAACATTTTTGCTTCAACCAAAAAACATGAAGAAAAGGAAAGTTTTTTGTATTTGACCACATTTTTTCCCTTTCTGTTGTTCATTTTTCCTCAAGCACCAAGATTTGTTTTTATTTTGCTGTTGTTATTTGTTTGTTTGTTTTTGAATCATACCTATTCTATTTTAAGAACTTTTTAAGTCATTGTTTTAGGACAGATGTGCTGATGACCAGTTCTCATGGTTTTGCTTCACTTAAGAATATTTGGTTTCCTTGTCATTTCTGAAAGATATCATGTTGGATATAAAAATCTAGAGAATCCTAATTGTTTTTCTACTATGTATATGTAAGGTGTTGTTTCCCTTGTGCTTCTTTCATAATTTTTTCTTTGTCTGTAGTTTTCAGAAATTTAATTATGATATGTTTTGACATGACTTTGTTTGGATTAATAGTTTGTGGTTACCTCATAGTTTTGCATTGGCAGGTTTATACCCTTTGCCAAATTTAGAAATGTTTTAGCCATTATTTCTTTGAATAATTTTTCAGCTACACTCTTTTTTTCACTGTTGTTTTTTTTTAATTGAATAAAATGAATGTCAGATCTCTTCTTATAGTCACTCATATCCTAGAGGTTCTTTTATTTTGGTTTTGGTTTTTGTTTTGGTTTTTTGGTTTTTTTTTTCCCAGTCCATTCTCTCTCTCTCTCTTATTCATACTAATTTATATTGTTCTATCTTCAACTTCACTGATACTTTTCTCTGCCATTTCAAGCTGATACTTTCCTGGTTCTTGTCATGACAAGTGAATTTTGATTGTATCCTGGATATCTTGAATATTATCTTGTTAGAATTGAGATTTTATTTTAATCTTCACTTTTCGTGAGCCTCCTATAACACTATGCCAGCAGGGACAGAGAGGAGGGACCTGGCATGGGAGTGGAAATCTAGGTTCCCTGTGAGGTTTACACTGGTACCATGGGGGTCATTACCACCTGGCACAGGTGAAGTTCCCAGCTTCCCACTTAGTCTTCATGGATCCCACTTTGGTGGGAGTGGGAGGAGGAAGGAAGTAGGTGTGAGAGGTGGTGCTCATTATACACAGCGATGGCGCCCATCTATACTCTCCACTCAGCTTTTGGTGGAAGAGGTGAGTTGAGGTATGGCTTTCATCCATGGTGTTTGACTTAGGATAAGGGACTTATTGTTGAAAAGTTTTCTCTCCTGATAGTTTGAAATTTCCCTTGTCCTTCAAAGGGAATTCAAATAAGATGAATTTTATTGTTCTCTTGTTTTGTTTTTTCTTTTTTAATTTGCTTTTTGGTATGTTCCTTTTGCATTTCCAAGTTTCTGGCCTCTTCAGTTACCAGTCCTGTATATATAACTAAAAAGAAAACCTTGAGAACCTTCATTGAGTCATTCTGAGTCATTCCTTGGACCACAAGGCTTCTAGTTCTGCCCTCTTCTCTCTACCTTTCTGAGTTTTCTTATGTGTTTTGTATATCATGACCACTGTTTTTAGCAGTCCTTATTAGAAGTAATAAAATGAAATAAATTTATTCTATTGATTCAGAATCAGAAGTTCCTAGCCTTGTTCATTTCTAAGTTACATTTGGGGAAAGCCGGGTGGCTCAGTGGTTAAGCGCTCACTTTGCAGACCCAGGGACAAGAGTTCAAATCCTGGCCCTGGCCCATGTAGACCCATGTGCTGAACTAGGGTGTGTTTCCCATGTGGGAGGCCCAGTTCAGTTCTCAGCCCCTGGTTCAGCCCCTGGCTCAAGGGGTCATGCCTCCCATGCAGAAAGCCCCCAGCCGAGCTCCCACCCTGAGGGACCCCTGCCCACCTGTGTGGAATGAAACCATGTCAAAAACTGATAAAGTACAACTAATGAGACTGCTTTGGACACTCCCTCTTCTCTCTGTCTCTGTCTTTCTCTCTCAAAAACAATAAAATAACTCTTTTTTTTTTAAGTTAAAATATATTTTTAACAAATTTTGTGTTTACAAAAAATTTAAAATGCATTATTTCAATATAGAGCAGTAATTAGTGATTATAATTCAGTAATAAAAGCTGTTTAATTGTGATACAAGTAGAAAATAAAATTTTAGCATTCCTGTGCAAAACCAGTACTTATAGCTTCCAACCCCTACTCAGGAGTGGTGAATTTACTTCCCTGTCACCATCAGCAATATCAAAGCTGAAGGTTTCTAATACTTTTGTATCAACCTTTATCAGCCATTTGTATGATAAAATATAATCCAGGAGCTTTGTTTTCAATGACTATAAACACTTAAATACACACATAATTCACATATTTTTGCACATATACATGCAAATTTACAAACATATTTTTAAGAACTTTGTTCTGATTGATGTATCTTTGCTTCATAAATTTTTATTATTGTTCCTTACACACTTGAATCAAAGACAAGTGAACAGTTCATAGTCAAGCAATTATGGTACAATGGACAATATACAAGAGTTAAAGTTTACTCTTTCATTCATATTCATTTATTCAGTAAATATTTTAAGCAACAACTAAATGTGAAATGCTGGGGATATAATGGTAATAAAACATTTTATCTGTCCTCTGAGCTTCAGGAATTTGAACTTCATTTGGTGAGACAAAGAAAATATTTATGAAAGCTTGTCTAAAGGTATTTCCAGGAATATAAGTTACAAGAACAGCAGTCCTAGCAATCTATAATTTTAGTTTGACATTTCCTCAAGCCTTTTCCTTGAATCATTTATTCCCTTATTACTCCTGGCTATTCTCTCTCTCTCTCTCTCTCTCTCTCTCTCTCTCTCTCTCTCTCTCTCTCAAATTCCTGTTCACATGCCAATGTCAAAAAGAAAGGTAAGTTTTCAGAGAAAATAAACTCTCAGAGCAGTAATTGATTGATAACTTTTACCCACAGAACTCTGACTATTGGATTTCATAGTTCAAAAATATCCATTTAAAACTACCTTTGAAAAAGGTTTATATTTACCTTTCAAGAGTCCATTCTCCAAACTAAAAATGTTAGGCTTAGTCCATAACCTCTTAGCAAATTGCATGGTGTACTGCCCTGATAATCTTTGACCCACCCTAGATGGAACCAGAAATACTAGTAGATATGGTAACAGCCTTGGGGATATATTCGAGTTTTGCATGCAATAGCACATACTTACTGGGTATTCATGCTGCCACCACTATGGTCCAGTAGGTAGAAAAAGGCTTTGAAATCAGAAACTGGTTCCAACATCAGCTATGTCACTTCATAGTTGTGTGACTTTGGTCAAAGTATTTAACCTGCCTAAGCTTTTTCACTGAATTCTCCAAATGGGATTTTGGTGAATATCAAATGTGCTAGATTTTATAAAATTGTCTGTTCCTCTCCTGCTGCTGTTGCCATCCTGGAGCATTCCAGACTCCAGGTAAAAATAACAGAGAGAGGACAATCTCAGGAAGGGTTGGGGATAACAGCTAGAGGACAGGAGCTTCTCTCACCTCAGATCATAAGTTATGATAAAGGTAGGAAAGAAGAGGAAGATCATATCTTAGTGACTGTTAGAGTTACATGATCCAGTAGGTATCAATAAGCAGGGGCAAGATTAGTGTTCAAGCCCAGTCAATAAACCAGACCCAGCCTCTGGGTAATGTTGTTAACATAGAATGTAATGAGCAAATTACAAGAAAAAGCCTTAAAAGAAAGACATTTACAACTTTATTAAGCAAACCTAGGCCACAGCTGGGCTTAGTATTGCTGTTGACCTAGGCACACTCTAAAGCTTATTAAAACCATAATCTCTGCCTCTAGATATTATTATTAAATGGGTTGTAAAAAGATTCATACTTTACCATTCTTTCTCTTCCCAACTACAAGACACAGTTTGTGATACAGATAAAACTAATGCATTTCTTAAGCCTTATTTTACAATATCAGTTGGTACTTTAAAATCACCATTGGTATTTTCTAATACAAATTTAACTTATCCTAATTTATTCTAATTAAAATAAGTATCTGCTTAACTACCAATAATCTTTAGTACTCTATTTACTTTGGTGCTAAAATTTATTTCACAGCGATTATTCTAGACATAATTGATATAAAATGTGTTAAAAGCTTGCAATATGTTGAATACATTCATAATGTAAAGTAGATACATGACAATAGAAAAAGAAGACATTTTTCATCAATTCTCTTTTACAGTGTCTCAATTTCTGGTTGTTAGTAGGAACAAGAGTACCGTAGGTAAAAAATAGCTTTCTAAATCCTAAAATATGTCATAGTTTTTTAATAGTTGCTACAGATCTCTTTAGATTGGGATGTCTTGTGTAAATAAATAGCAGTACTCGAAAATCCAAGATAAACACAAAGATCAGAGAAGATGTTACAAACTCCAATATTTTTAAATAATAAGATATGAACTAATGGACTGGACAATGCAGACATCATTATGCTATGATAAAATGTCTCAATGTCAATTTAAATGACAAACATATTGTGTTGAAATGGATTAGGCATATTTAATTGCTATTAATGTGGCAAATTAGCATTTTTTTTTAAAGTCACTCCGATGTGTAGCACCTAAACACCTTCAATCTGTCTTTTTTCTACTTAGTTACTGTGGTATATTCTTCAGACCATGAAGTACCTTTCAGTTTTCTCAAGGCTCACGTTTTGTCTGAAGCTCTTCAATAAATTCACTGTATTGCTGGAGAAATCTAAATTTGCCATATGTAAAGACTTACTGAATATTTAAATACTTACACAAGTAAAGTTATAAAAATGATTTATTTCATAAGCTTGACATTTTCAACAAACTCAGGAAGCTAAGGATAGACAGTAACTGAAATGTTGAAGAGCAATTAGCAATTAAGATCGTTTTAACTGGAAGAAAATCACAGAGTATCCTATTTCTCCAAAATGGTTCCCCCATTAACAGGAGGGAGGGAAAATACAAAACCTGACATTGGCTAGTAGAAGTCATTAAAAGAAACATGATACAACTGCAAATGGAAAAGATACTGCCAGAAAGAAAATGGTGTGAAAAATAGCCTTGCAATTGTACTTAGTAGTGAAAAACCATAGCATTTTAAATACTAAATAAAATTTACTATAATACTGGAATGTAGAATTTTTTTCAAATATATTCTAGCTCCTTTAATACCCATCATTGGTCATTGTGTATAGCTAAGCAAACATTTGAGGCATTGATGAAATAGCCATTTTTTTAATTATTTATATTAGAAATACTATTACCACATAATTTAGAAACTGTGTACTTCCTTGAACTTAATGAAGCTCATTAATTCTTCCCAACACAATAAGTAGTTACTAGCTAACACAGTAGTAAAAGTCCCATTTCCAAGCCACTAGCTAAGCTAATATAGTGGAGAGTATATTTTATGAATTGATTCAAAGCAATCTCTTTAGGCTCTCACTAAGTAGGTGCAGTAAAAAGTGGTGTTGCCCTATGAGTCAGTTAGTCTTACTCTAGTTAAATATATACCCAGAAAAAAAGATGCAGCATTTCAGAATATGGGCTCAAAATCAATTTACATTGAGAACCAAAATGTCTCCTTTATAAATATTCATAGGAAAGGATTTCATATTATATGTTCAGCATTGACTGGTGCATATTATTCTTATTAATGTTTTATAAACATTTGTACAAAAAAACAATATGCTTTACTTTGCTTCTAAGTATTAAGTAGAATTATGGCAGCATCTGCTTCCAATGGTTGAGTGCACAAGCTATTCATGCCTTGTCGTAAATTCCATGATGCATTAAGATGTCATTAAATGTACCTTCTGTGGTTGTCTCCTAATTTACATACCTTGTAAATCATCAGGTAAAAATCAAGTGAACTGGGGAATAGTCTCCTATGCTCTTCCCTTCTGCCATAAAGTCAGTGTAATTCATATTCTCCATTCCAACCTCCAGCCACCCACATGATTCCTAAGACTAAGTCTAAAAACATTTGAAAACATATTTAATGGTCACAGCTATTATTAATGGTTTTTAAATGATTCCTGTAATACTATAGAAACAAATTTGAAAAATAGGTTAGACATCCCAGTTAAATTTAGCATTTCTGTTAAGAGAGGCTGCCTTTCCAGGGATCCAGCAGGTAGAAGAAAATTGGAAGAAAACTGAGGAATTAACATTGTCTGTTTTCTCTCTGTCCTGTATTAAATGTCCTCACCATCTGGTTCCTAGAACCATGGAATCTCAGCATTAGAAGGGGCTTCCAGCTCAACTGATGCATCCCCCACTCAATG
>PVKE010042575.1:0-13700 GCA_004027555.1 Craseonycteris thonglongyai
TTTCCACATGTCTAGTGAAAACAGTCTGTTGAGTAGTTAAACTTCATTTTAGTTGATTTATTTTTTTCTTTCTTACTTCAGATTTAAGTGGATAATTTGTATCAAAAGTGGTATGACTTGTCTGAAAGTGACGTTCAACATTATGTTTTTTCGGCACTGCAATACTACTGCCACACAACAGGCAAACGCATTTACCTTTCAAATTAATGAAACAATAGGATTCCTCCCAGTCTGTGTTAAAATTATAGGTTCGTTTTCTCTTATTTGGTCCACTCATTTTAGGACTAAAAAAATAAAAATAAAAGTAAAAATAGTTATAGAACTACAATATCATATCAAATTGCCACCATAATAATAGATTACCTACCTCACTTTTAGTTCATTTAAAATTGAATATATCAAAACACTGTGATCCTAGCTAACCGTCACGACCCGATCAGTCCAGCAACCGCAATCCAAATGGCAACTCTGCGTCTCCCGGTTGGGTGGAGGAGAGTGTAAAGAGCGCAGCGGCTAAACAAGACGCGACATGTACAAAGGCGAAAGCTAGGGGAAAACTTATACATACGATATCGCACACATACCAACGAATATAATAAACCTGTGTAGATACTCAAACCATATTTTAAAATTCTAACAAATGTATAAAAATAAATTATAGTTTTACTTCGTGTTTATGAAAAACTTCTGATGCCGTCAAATAATGGCGGGTGCAATGGCGCCCGCGGGCACGGGGTTGGAAATCCCTGTTCTAGAGAATTCTATGTTGTTTAGCCCGTGCCCTTAATCACATGCCCAGCAGTCTACCCACTCTAGGTAGGTGTGTAATTTCTTAGATTCTGTTTGTGCTTGTACTGTTTGTTGGGTGTACTTGAGTTGGCCTAATTGATACATTTCTACCCATTTAAGAAAACTCAGACTGGGCCATTTCCTCTGTGAAGATATTCTGGTCCCTCCCTCCTCACTTCCCAGTCTGCCAGGAAGAATTAGTCACTCCCTTATCTGCGTTCTTATAACCTGTTGTACACTTCCCCTGAGGGCATTGCTACATTGTATCACAGTGTGTGTGTGTGTGTGTGTGTGTGTGTGTGAGAAAGAGAGAGAGAGAGAGAGAGACTAATACGGTCTTGAGAGATCTTCTGAACACACAGAACCATGTTATGTGTGTGCCACCTAGTTTAGGCTCCAACCAAATTTTTCTGGATTCTAATCAAGAATGCACTATCGAGAGTCAAAGCACTTCTATTATTCATGTCTTCATCAATAATGGGTGCTTTACCAATTAGCATAGCTAATACCAAATTGTCTTTTGTTGATAAAATTAGTGGCATTTGATTAACACATGAAAGTTAGAAATGAGATCTCCTTGGTGAATAAGAAGATACTCAAGATAAGGGGATTAGTTAAAATACTTAGGAACTGTCCACTCTTGCATAAATGGGATATATGTATTCAACTAGAACTATAACCTGCACCCTTCGAATGATGCCTTAGGTAAGCCTTTACTTGGTCTTGGGTCCAGCTATAATTTCTGGAGGATTCTGGTTGCCCCATGCTGCTGGCTACATGGGCAACAGAATCCTGCCTTTAGAATCCTGGTAATGTCTTGAGACAACCTTGCAACATTACATGCAAGGTTGTCTGAACTAATAAATATTTAGTTAAGTTTTGCAGAATTTTGTCTGTGGCTTGCTTTTATCATTACTTGGGTAACACAGTTATACAGTAGTTTTGCTGACATTCCCAATTTATGAATTCCTTGGTGTCTCCCATACTAGCATGAATAATCTGGCTCAGGTCATTCACAAAACCCACTCTCTCACTAGAGTGGAGTTTCTGGAAGAAAGTTACCTAATTTACTTAAGTATCTATGAAAGGGTTGAAAGTAAAAGGCATCTGGGAGATGGAGTTTAGATGTAAAACCACCAGCATTTCAGGAAAAAATGACATAGCATAATGGAATTCTGAGAACACAGGACTCATGATTTCCATGCTTAAAGGGGCTCTCTCCCCAATATCTGGTTCTGAATTGCAGACCCAGTGACAGAAACTGAGCAGCCTCCATTGGTAGCTCCTTACAAACTTGCACCACTAAAACCTGGAAAGACTGAGGTCGCTGATCCCAGGAACTACTCACTGGGACTCCTGCATTGTAGCAGGGCTGCCTGTGCAGAATCCCCTGGGCTGCTTGTTGCCAATGCAAACTCCTCACACGTTCCAGACCTGAATTGGCCCCTGTGTTTATAGGGCTCGGGTATCTAGATTTTCAACTCATTTTCCCGGGGTTCTTATCTATTTAATGAATTTAACAATAGTTCAGAGAAAATAGAGTCACATTGATTGTGAAACACATCCCAAATCAGAAACATTAAAATATGGGTGAAATGTGCATCTTAGAATAAAGGCAAAACAGTGTATCACACCTTCCTAGATAACGTAGTTGTAGATTACCAGGCCCTTACTGCCTAAATGAAGATATGAGTTAAGTGTGATTTCTTTTTATGTCTTCGAGCAAGCTGATGGAGATACTGGGGGGCTGGGAGGTCTCTCCAGGGCCCTGCAAATCACATTAATCTGTTTTTATCTTTGAGTCTTGGACTTCCCCTCACCACACCCCTCATGCCTGTAGACATGAATGCACTCTGTTCACTGTGAGATTTAAATATTGAGACATAGAATGAGAGGAAACAGCACCACCAAAGTCCCCTTCTAAGAAAGTCAGTGGCAAGACAACAGTCAGTGTCTTGACTCAATTACTTCACTGAAGAAGCCACAAGCTTCTCCTTCCGATAGGCTCAAGCAAGGAACCTTTCAACAGATGAACTCTTGACTTAAAGAGTTCCTTTTCTTTAAAATTCACAAAAGCACAACAGAGCAGCGTTGAGTGCAAATAAATCTATACATTAGTAGTTTGTACATCTCCTGATTCGTTCCTTGGGGAAATAAGAAGGGAAAAAAATACTCTTTTTTATTATACCCTAGGAAATATTTCTTTAAAAGCATGATAGAAATGGTGTTCTTCCTTTACGAGCAAAACTTTTCAAAATCTCCAGTTTTTAAATTCTCCCGCTCAGTCAGTGGCATCTCTTGACAACTCGCTTGCAGAGAGAACTAAAACAGACTGTGAGGGATAACCCCTGAATTACTCCTGACTAGGGATAGAACACATTTATTTGTGGACATGTTGTTCTAGTTACACAAAGGCAGGAAAAAATTAGAAATGTCACTCTTAATCAAGATTTGCCGCCAGTTTTCTAACATAGCCACCAGCCTCTTCCTGTCCCCAGCAGGTAGGTCTACCTCTTAAAGGGACCTAGTATACAAAACAAGGAAGATGCCTGGCCTCTGGTTAGTGACTGCAGCCAGTCATGGCACTTCTCAACACCGACCTTTAGAAAGATGTCACGTACAATGTCACTGCTCACATTTGGCATTCATAGGATCGCTCAGGGATCGGAGAAGGGTTAATCCTCGAGTTCCTGGCTGCTCATCTTGTCACACTCCTTTTTCTTAATGAGATGGGTGGGTGGGTTGCCGCCAAGATGGAGATGACAGCAGCTTTGTCACTCCTCTAACAAAATGCCTTGAATACATTGCTTCAGTAGCTGCAGACAGCTACTGTGCTAAATTATTCACCCTGACTTTTACTGGGTACCTTCCTCCCATTTTAATTACTTGGGATTTTTATAGAAAATTGGCTGTGGGAATTTCACTGCTCCAACTGCCTGGTAATAATCTGGTCTGAATAGCAAACTCGGCATGGGCTGATTCTGGGACGAGCCAGAGCGTTCTCAGAAGAATCTGTGAAGCACTGCCCTCCACTGCGGAGAAAGCTGGGACTCTTGTTTATACAAAGTGATGTGATTTATTTGTGAGAATTCTGTGCTATTTACATAGTAGCGGGAAAAAATTAGAAATGTCACTCTTAATCAAGATGTGAGGCTGCTTTTCTAAAATAGCAACCAGTCTTTCCAGAAATGTTTTGACCACTGTCGAGTGGGGCTTTGAACATCTACATTATACTATAAAGAAATGTGGACATACAGTCACATACATAATGGCCAAAAGCTTGGGCCAGTGCTTACTCTATGCCAGGTAGAGTCATCTCTAAGTATCTGTGGGGGATTGGTTCCAGAACCCCCCCAAAAGATACGGAGATCTGTGGATGCTTAAGTACCTCATGTAAAATGGTGTCTAGAGGTCTGTCCTGAAAAAATTCAGCCATTGTCAATATAATGAGAATGGTTTGGACGACATCGATGCAACCTGGCAGCCAAGGAGAGTGGACTGGAATGCACATGCATGAACAATGATGACGTCACTGTACTAGTCAGTGGGGGCACTACATTGAGTGAAAAATGTGTACTGGGTAGCCATCACATTTAAAATACAATGAGGCAGCTCACGGCAATTCTAACAAAAGAGTTTGCAGAGTGTTTTGAACAGTGAAGGAGACACTGGGAGAACTGTGTGAGGTCTCCAGCTACCTACTTTGAAGGGTACTGAGGTGTCATTGTCCTGTGTACTACAATATTTCTTGTATCTTGTATCTTCTTCAGCAAATGTCTCTACATTTCACAGTACATGGCTGGATACTTTCCAGACAGACCTTGAATTTGCGTATAACTGTTGCATACTCTCCTATACATTATCAGCAACAATGTAACTTTTCTTTGAATACTTTTGATCCATGGTTAGTAAACGCAAAGGACATGAAACCCACAGATATAAAGGGCCAACTGTCCTGTGTTCTGTTTATGTTCATTAGCTCATCTAATGCTAACAACAATCCAAATGGATAATGTCTGTGTTAACCCACTGTTCAAATGAAGAAACTGAGGCTGTGAGATTTTAAGTGACATGGTAAATTTAGCATAGCTTCTAAATGGTGGTTTGACTTCAGAATCTGATTCTTTACAACAAGCTAAACTACTTTAAAGTTAAGCCATGTGTAAAGAAGAGAAAAATAAGAATTAAATTCTTCAATTAGCTTGTTTACACTCCATGCTAATTCTAACCATTTCTTGAGTTTTCTTTCATTGAGATTAATAGTATAAGAAATTTGTTTTGGATTCCCACAAATGTTACATGTGGGCTCAGTCTCACTTGACTCACATCTACAGTGATTATCTCCTGGGGTCAGAACTTGGGGGTGTCTATGCCTGAGGGCCTAAACTATATATTCTAGATTTTCAGGCACGTCTGGATGGGGGTAGCAAGACTCACCATTTAGGGCAAAGAAAGTCGTTTATACAAATTTGGCTCAAGGATGGGCATCCAACATCAGGAGAGCACTCAGTTAGAATTTTAGGGATTTGCTCTTTTAGTGAATCCCCTGGAACATGTGTGAGAGTCCTGAAAAGATGAAGCAGTGAAGCTGAAAGAAGTAGGAGCCTTTTCACTTGTCCTGTATGAGCTTGAAAGCAGAAGGCACCGTAGCCCTGCAGCGCTGCACGTCAGGGAGGGTCATGGAACGCAGAGGCCAGCGTGTCTGAAATAGGCAAGTAGGGCCTGTCCTGGATCTGGCGCCGAAATACAAGTGTCTCCGCAGCAGGACAGAAGGAACTCGGAGGTCCCACTTTGCAACTGCAAGAACTTGCAGAAGGAAATGGTGCTCTTTATTCATAGCCAAGTCATCTCTGTTCCCACGCTCATGCTCACGTAATACACCCAAGAGCTTTCTCAACCACTTGGTAGAATTTTGAGGAAGCTAGACTTACCAAATACGTATGTGAAGGGGTTGGAGCTAAAGAACTATGAGGACTGTCCAAAAAATATCCATCCATGTACTATGAAAAATAGAGGCATTTATGGCTGGATTTTTTCCAAACAGCCCTCTTACAGTCCTGTTGCTAATATTAGTGAAATTCGAATGTCTTAAGAAATTCAGATCAATAACAATAAGAAAATTAATTTTTTTCCAGCTTTTGAAGCTTCTATTTTATTTTATTTTTCTGGAAATATGCAAAGTAAAACAAATAAGGTTCTTTCCAACCTGGAACTTGGGTGAAACCTTTTCATCTATCTCATTTGATTCACCGTTCTTCTTCCTCAAGCCTTCAGTATTTGCAACTTTCACTAACTTTAAGTCATAGAAACAGAATAGAATTTTTTTTTAACCTTAGCAATGTGTAAGCATGTCTTTAAGTTTATTATGAACAAATGTGGTTAGTAAGGATCTCAATGTTTATGGAAAGATCACAGATACCGACTAGCTCACTGACTAGCTATTAATCTGGAAGCACAACTGACTAAATCTATCAATGACATACTCAGCATTTTACTAGACCCAACTACTCAGAAAGTATATAAATCAATCCATTGCTTCCTATATAGCAATAATCAAATGTCATACTCTATAGAAGCTACATAAAATAATATACTCTGAATGGTCCTTGGTAATAGTATTGATGGTATTGAATTTTGGTATTTATTTTAAGTCACTTCCTAAATTCTCTCCCCTTTGTGACTTGTCATTATGGGCAATTCAGGGAGACTTGGGCTCCAGTGGGTCATTATTAGCTAATTCTAGTATTCTTAGTACTTAATATAACTTTTACTCTTTCTAGAGATCAAATGCATGACAGGAGTTTCATTTTCCCCCATGTATTTACCAAGAGCCAGGCATGGTAAATGGGAACGTAGAATTGAGAAAACAAGGAGGATTCAGTTCTATGTATCATGGGTTCTAGAGCACCGGAAGCAATTCAGAGCCTACAAGTACCTTATGTTAGTGCTTCAGGGACATTTTGAAAGAAAAATTTTAATCAAGACCTTAATGCCAATATTTTAGAACTGACTTACAAATTCATGATAGTGCAACCAAGAATTCATCAGTATTTCAGTTTCTTCTTAGGATGTTCAATTTCTTGTTTAATGGGAAAAGAAAATAAACTGTCCCCATCAACAGGGAGTACTTCAGGGCTTATTTAATAATGGAAACTAAAAATTCAGAACTGACAGGTTTAAAGCAACAGGAAAGCTCCACACAAACTGGCGTGTAGCAGTTTCCATCTCCAAGGCTGAACAGAGGATAAACTAGCTATCAGCTCTGTGCTTCCACATCTCACCCTGGGCACAGGGCTTTGCAAAGTCTCCTGTAAGTCAGGTCATTACAAAGCCATTCCTGATAAGTTACATGGAAGTTCAGTCATTCTCCCTAAAGCTAGGGTGTTGGAGGACTGCTTTCATTTTATATTTTGGAACTTATATGTTCAGTCAAAACAATCTAAATTGGATGTAATAATGAGTGTTTTGGAGCATTAGAATTGGGACTATGCCCTCACACCCTCCAATCTCAGGCCATGGGGTTTGGTGAAATATGCCCATCCTGTATCCCTGGATGTGAGGGCGTGTGTGTGTATGTGCATGTGTAGGAGGGTGTGTTGTATTAGTTATAGATTGCTGTATCACAAATATCCCCAAAAGTGGATAGCTTAAAACAGTAAACACTATCTCATAACTTCTATGGATTAGGGGTCTGGGGGCAAGTTTCCGTCTACCTTTGCCTCAGGATATCTCGCATGATATCCAAGATGCCAGTCAGGGCTATAATTATTTCAAGGCTCAACTCAGGGGAGAGCCACTTCTAAGCTCACACAGTGGCAGTAGGCTAGCCTTGAGTCCTTGCTGGCTCTTAGAGCCATCAGTTTATTGCCATATAGGCCTCTCTGTAGGACATTCACAGTATGTCAGAATGAGCAAGACAGAAGTCACAGTTTTTTTGCAACATAATACCGGAAGTGATATCCCATCATGTGTTCAGTATTCTATTCATTATACTCAAGAAGAGGAGCATATACAAGGACACAAAGACCAAGAGACAGGAACCAATGGAAGCCCACTAAGAGGCTCGCCCAGAAAGTATGCTGATGAGCCGGGGCAATCATTTGGGCTGTTCCATTACTCTGGCCACAATGATTGGTTCATGGCTGGGCACATGATCTAAGTCAAGACAATGAGAATTAACTCTGGAACTTTGTCCACAACTCTTGGGAAAGAATCCTCTTTCCACTGGGGTTTCTAGAATGTCAGCCTGAGCCTCAGGAGACATCTTTGTCACCAACTTGGAAAAGCTCCTTGGAAACAAGACCAGCATGGAGCAAAATATGATGAAAGTGAAATATTCCTGGTATCATTGTTTGAATGCCTTGATCCAGGTGGATGTAGAGCCAAGTTTACCCCTGGATGTTCTGTTACATGACCCAATAAAACACTTCTCTTTTTTGCTTCAGCCACCTTGAATTGGGTTTCCGCCATGTGCTGCTGAAAGGCTACTGATATACAGATATGATACAATAAAGACACTTTAATTAATTATATCTGGTAAAAAGGAATCAGCAAGGTCTTATAATTAGACAGTGATGATAGACCAAATCACTTCTTATACTTGTAGTAAACTATTTGCTCAGAACCTTAAATTCATATGTCTGGACCAGTGAGGGAATTTCAACTTACTTGTGCTAAGTCCTTGTTATCACAACAGCAGGTAGAGTAGTTCCTTGTTGCCCTTCAGATGTTCAGCTGGCACCTTGTGTCTGGCTGAACTTGGGTTTGAAAGTTTTTCTTAAATGAGTGTTTCTCAACCAGGAGTGATTTAGCAATGTCTGGAGACATTTGTGGTTGTCATAACTGAGAGAGGAGATGTGCTACTGTCATCTAATGGGTAGAGGCCAGGAAGTTACTGTCATATAATGGGTGGAGGTCAGGGATGCTGCTAAACTTTCTATAACCTTTAGGACTGCCCCCTACAAAAGAAGAATTATTCAGCCTCAATTCTCCATAGTGCAGAGGTTGAGAAATCCTGCTCTAAACCTATGGATAACTTAACAAATTACAGTGGGAGATTGTGTTAGTTTGTTTCTGGTTAAGAAATAACACAGGCTTCAGACTTGAACATATCAGAACATGCTGGCTTAAGGGAGAATCATCTTCGTCTTGCCTCTCCTATGTTGGGTCCTAAAGCTTGGAAAGTGACACACAGAGAATGGGTTCTAATGTTTTTCAATACCTACTCAGAATTTGGATTCCTTGGATGTATAGTCACATCCTCTGTTCTACTCTCATAGAATAATTTCCATTTTAGGGTGATCTGGAATCCTGAGTAAGGAAAGTAAACAATGTAGGATCTCCTGATGAGGTCTGATGCTACATCATGCTTGAGACTCAAATCCACATCGCAATCCTAACTTTAAAGAATTAGGGTTTTTATTCTAGCTGGGAAACAGGGTAATTAGCATTTTCATCAATGGCATTAAGAGCTGAATGGAAATATGCGGGAGTCCAGCTCCAGCAGATCCAGGGGTCTCCAAAGGTGTGGACGGCGTCAGTGCGGGGAGAAAGAAAACAGAGGCAGCTCCTTATGCAGCTTGCATGATCAACAATCCAATCTTGTTTATTTTTCTTTTTTACATTATATTTATACCCCAAGATTACATAAGCCCCTTTGTTTGTGGTTACAATTTAATATTCGGATTCTGCCATAAGCCCCTTCATTTACGGTTACATTTTAAAGATTTGTTTTTATTGGTTTTTGACAGACAGAGACAGATAGAGAGAGGCAGAGAGAAGGGGGAGGGCCCAGAGCAGTCTCCATAGGTGACAGCATTAGTTTTCCATATAGTTTCACTCCACAGGGGGGCACGGGGCTGCCCAGTGCAGGAACCAGGCCGGGGGCTCCCACATAGGCCCCAGCAAGAACTGAACTGGGGGGACACCCCAGTTCAGCATATGGGTCTGCATAGGCCGGAGCTGGGATTCGATCCCTGGTCTCCGGGGCTGCAAAGCGAGTGCTTAACCCGCTGAGCCATCCCAGCTTCCCCTTATGGTTACATTTTAATATCCTGGTTTTGACTATGATCTATTAGTTTCTAATTTCTAATGCCAACTTCCTTAACATACTGTCTTAAACTTATTCTATTACTTTATGTCCTAACTAAAGGTTAGTCTATTATTATTTTCTAGAATTCTGTTAATCATTCTCTACAAAGTTCTGTGTCCTGTACTATTATTGTTTCACTATATAATCATAAGTCTTATAGTTCTTAAACTCAAGCAAGGTTCAAGCAGAGGGCAGGTAGCCACTATTTCTATATTTTAACCCTGTGGTTGTCTGCCTGTCTAGCGCCTTTTCTACTCTTGAGATCTATATTTTTCACAGCTATCTCCATGGTAAGGCACCTGACTGCACCACCTGTAATGGTGAGGTCTGAGCTGTCTCTGAGTTGCCCTCATGACCTTAGGCCAGGGAGTAGTCTGAAAAAAACTATATTCTTTGATGTTTCTTTCTTTAGGTGGTTCCCATAGTTTCCCAGTAATATAAATGTCTCCTACAATGATATTTCTTAAGGGTGTTCCTGTATAAGTAATTTTCATCTTAATTCTTCCCCCATGGAGCAAGGCCTCATAGTTGTATTAACATTTTTCTAAATATTTTTATCTTTTCCAGTCTCACTCAGTCCCTCAGAACAATTTCCCAAAGTCATTCCCATATCTTGAGAGGCATCCTTCTTAAGAACATAGAGGGTAAAATGGAAATATACACAGGAAGAGAGATATGTCATATGGACCCAATCCAGTTGAACACATGCGGTGCAGGTGTTTTTGCCCTGAAGTGACTATCGTCAAGCAGCAGGGGTGGAACAGCTCCCGAAAGAAATACTAGAACTAAAAACATAACCCTACTCTTCTACTAGTAGGAAATTTGTTGGGTTTTTTTGTTTTGTTTTGTTTTGTTTTGTTTTGCATAATCAGATGGTGTTTAACTTTTCTGCTTCCATCCCTTCATGGGAATGTGTTTTGGGTGTTGGCATGAATGGAGATTTATTTTTTCATTTGTTTATTCATTTATTTAATAAATGCTTGAATATACCCCCCACCATGTGTCTCACATAGTGAGTATTCAATACTCTTTTTTTTTTTAAGATTTATTTTTATTGTTTTTGACACAGAGAGAGATACAGAGACAGAGACAGAGAGAAGGGGGAGGGCCCAGAACAGTCTCCATAGTTGCACATCATCAGTTTTTCCACATAGTTTCATTCCACAGGTGGGCACGGGGTTGCACAGGGCAGGAACTGGGCCGGGGTCTTTACCCCGGTGAGAGCTGAACTGGGGGCACTAGCCAGTTCAGCATATGGGTCCACACGGGCTGGGGCTGGGATTCGATCCTTGGTCCCCAGGGCTGCAAAGTGAGCGCTTAACCCACTGAGCCATCCCGGCTTCCCTCAATACTCTTTATGCCAGGCTTTGTTATAAAATATTCTTCAATCTCCAATAATAGGGTCTCATGCCTGGGCTCTCTTGTGAGCTGGGGACTGATTGTAGGAGAGCTAAGGGCTATTGTCTGAGGGCCCAGGGCTGCCTCACACAGTGACTGCAGTTGTATTAAGTGGGAGGGAGCACATAAGAGACAAGTGGGAGTCTATGCTCTCCCTTCCAAGCTGTGTGCTTGACCTGGAGCTGACCACTGGACAAACCATATTCTCCATGGAGCTATGTCCTTCTAGAAGCGATGCCACTGCTTCAGCAGAGGCTAATGGAGGCACAATAAGGACTCCGACCTAAAATGCCCACGAGCTGTTTGAGAGAGACTTTTTGACTTGCATGCAGATGTCCCTGAGCTCCTGGAGCCCAGACCTTATTGCAGGTTTCCATTATCCACACCTATACTCTGGGTTCATAGGGGATGTAATTACATCTCAACAATGTTCTATTAAGTCCTATGACTGAACCATAAATATATAACAGGTGTTTATTAGGCCCTGACACATAGAAAAATTATGTGGGCACTATGCTAGGAGCATGCCGCTGTGTCTTCCACTGGAGGTCCATGTTGCTTTTGTGTTTTAGTGCAGGATAATCATTTGAAATACAGAGCTGACATGTTGTGTTTCCCCTCTTGTGGTTGTTAGCTAAGATACCAGAAATGTGAGTGATAGAGAACTATCCTGAATCAAAAGATGAGGTCTGAGAAGTCATCTGTGATGAGTCAGGTCCAAGAAAGGTACCTGAGAGGCCACCGTTGAGCCAACTATATTATATATTACTCTCTTCCCTTCCTGGGTTTCCTTTCTCAGTGAATAACAACACCATCTTCTCCAGTACTCAAGTCAGAAACTTGACCTCCATCTTTCAACTCTCCTTCAAGCTTGAAGCAAGACCAAATTCTGTCAATTCCACCTCCTTAAACAGTTCTTGTATCTTCTTCACCTCTTTAGCCTCACGACCTCATATCCTCAGTCCAGCAATCACCATCTGTAGGTTAGTCTATTACAATGGAGAGTATCCCTGCTTCTAATCTCTTCTGTAGGCAACTGCCCCAAAGAATGTAAAATCATAAGTCTGAAGATGCCATTTCCCAGCCCATGCTGCTACTTTGCTCTGCTTTTCTTTCCTTTCCCCTTGCCCTTCTGATGGATACCTAGTTGCTCAGCTTTAGGAGTCAGCTCCTGGGACTCTTCCTAGGGAAAACCCTCCCCTTTCACCTTTCTAGAAGAGGCCATGTGCTCCTTTGCACCTTGCGGTGTCCTGACCATTTCATTTCATTGTTTAGATTCTCATGAGCTTAAGATATGCAATCTCACTTTATAGAGGAAAAAACTGAAGCACAAGGAAGCAGAATCAGAAGAGTGGCATCAGCAGGATTTGAATCCAAAGAGTTGATTTCAGATTCTGCTCCATTATCCCAGGCAACATTTGATGATGGCATTAGGTTCCTCCTCTGCAGACAGACAATTTGACAAATCTGCTCCAGCTCTGCTGTGCTAGGCCCTCCCAGTCCCTGTTCTGTGAACACGAGTGAGAGAACTGATGGAAGGTCTGGATTAGCTCTCTCCACAGTCAGAAGTTCCCACACTGCTGACACAAGATGGCTTTGGGTTTTAGAGAGAGGTGGAGTGAGTGAGTGAGTGAGTGTGTGTGTGTGTGTGTGTGTGTGTGTGTGTGTGTGTGTGTGTGTGTGTGTTGGGGGATAGCGAGTGGGAAGGGAGACACTTTAGGAGACTGTATTCTCACTGCTCTTCTTAAAGCTTTCCTCATTTTGAAAGCTGACCTTCCATTTCTTTAGTCAGTAGAAGTGCTGAGTGCTGCGATCTGGGTCCATCGACTCTACCAAGACCCAAGAGCAACCTCTGATTCACCACCCTTGAAGCGAGGACCTTGTGGCCTTTCGAAAGACATGCCAGTCAACATCCCTGCCGGCAGCAGGACTAAAACTGCAAATCTGCTGCACATCACGGCTGAGCGCCCTTTCCAGGCACTCAGACGAGGCCAGGTTTCCCAGCTTCTCTGCATGGAACTCGGAGTCCACCGGCAAATTCTATCACTTGCAAAGGCAAAAGTGAATTTTAGAAATCGGTAGTAGTTCATAGCCATGCAAAACAACTCACTTCCCTGGGGTATTTGAATTTAGCTCCTGACGGAAGTAAGGCCATTTCAGTGACATCAGACAGCCACGTTTATCTCATCCTGCCGTCTCTGCTTGGAGCCAACTCAGTGCTTGTGCCTGGCCAAAATTAACAGCTGGACCACTTTCACAATGTTGAGAAGCCGCTCTTTTACTTAGTGCTGAGAAATTTCTCTAAAGGAACATTTCGCAGAACTGTGCTGAGCATCCTGCTCTTTTGTAGGGACAAGTCCAGGATGGATTTAAGGACAGTTAGCTGTCACAGAATCAAAGTTCACTGCACTAACCAGGCAAT
>PVKE010042576.1:0-13697 GCA_004027555.1 Craseonycteris thonglongyai
GGAAGGAAGGAAGGAAGGAAGGAAGGAAGGAAGGAAGAAAGGAAGGAAGGAAGGAAGGAAGGAAAGAAAACACAATTCAATTGAGGGGAAAGGCCTTGGGAATAAAGACATTTGCCAACTCTTTGGATTCTCAAATCTAATGTAAGCCACTGCTCTGGGTAATAACAACAGCCGAAGAAGTCAGGAAGGGTGGGGTTTGTACTCTAGCTACAGACATGTCAGGTATGACACATGGAGTGATATTATTTGTTTCCTTTTCCTTATTTTTGGAATAGAAACCTCAAGGATCAGGGTAGAAAGTTATGGAAGTACATTAGTGATTCTCCCCACTGATACAAAGTACCAGAAACTTTCTCATCCTTTGTTTAAGGATAATATCATTTTCTTTTAAGTCAGTAATATCTTGGACTCTCGTCATTGGCTACTGTAGTAGCCTGAGAGGCTCCACGGCAGGTAAAAAGGAAATTCTAAAAAGGAAACTCAGCAGGGCATAAAATAACTGTCTTCTTTTGGGTCTCCTGAAAGCATGGCCTGAGATGAGGCGTGGGAGCAGGTTGTTTACCTAAAGGTGGTCAGCAAAGCGAAGGAGTAAGGGAGCTGGAGAACAGCTCAGTGCAGCCAGGCTCAGCCTTGCTAGGACTCCAGGAACACTCAGAAAGCACATCAGAATTTCCCATCGGAAGGGCCTGAGGTGAGGCACTACTACATCCACTTACGCAATCTCTCTTTATACACACACAGCCTGTGCTCACCGAGGTGACAGAAATGCAGTCAGCTTCCTGGCTTCAGTTCATATCTGGTGCCCCTCCGTGCAGCTGACCTCCTGGGCTCTGTGGCAGATGGAAACTTCCATCTCAACTGTTGATTGTAAAACGCATTGCCCCTCTGCCTCATGGCCTATTCCCCAGGCCCTGGGGCTCATTCAGCCTGAGGTGTGGCCTAGAAGTGTGGCTGTGTATGTATAAAGAGAGATTGCACAAGTTGATGTAGTAGTGCCTCACCTCAGGGCCTTCAGGTGGGAAATTCTGATGAGCTTTTTGAGTGCTCTTGGAGTCCTAGCAAGGCTGAGCCTGGCTGCACGAGGTGTTCTCCAGCTCCCTTATAGCCAGGAAGCTGACTGAATTTCTGTCACCAGGGTGAGCACAGACCCTTCACTGTACCTAGGCTGGGCTTGGGTCACAGAAAACATCTTAACTCGTTGGTTCCAGGTGTAAATGGGCTTTGCATTGGTATGGTACAAGAAAGATAGCAATGAGGACCTTGAAAACTTACAATGATCCAGTTAGGAATGATAGTTCTCAGAAATGACCTTTGGCTCTGGTTGTTCCTAGGCCCAGCCCGGGAACAACTCCTCTGGTCCCCCATTCATTCTGGAACCCACAATGCCTCTTGGTTCTCAGGACTCCGTACTCAGCCAGCATGGCCTCTGCCTGTGTACCTGCAGAGTTTTCACTCATCAAACCAGCCTCATCTTTCACATCTCTGCTATCTCACTCTATGAACCTCAAATCAAATTAAGTTTTTCCTTAAGAGACATAATAGTAAAGTTGCTAAACATTCAGGCTTGAAGCCAGATTGCCAACTTTAGATCCTCCCTCTGCTGCCTACCAGCCCAGCAAACCAGTTCCAACTCTTTTGGTTTCAGCATCCAGAATAATACAAGAGAACTGCTCTCCTGTGGTTGTATATATATGTATATGTATGTATGTGTGTGTGTGTGTGTGTGTATGTATATATGTATGTGTGTGTGTGTATATCAATACTTATATAAGAGCTACAAAGTAGAGGTTGTTGTTTTGATGATTTCTTTATTTTTCAGGTAGACTTAGACTTGCCCTCCCATTTCCCCAATACTCCCACTTCTGTTTTAGCATTTAACTTATTGTGTTAGGATTGTCTTTCTGCCTTAGTCCCCACTAGACTGAGTACCCTTAAGAGAAGCATGTCCTTTCTCTTCCTTTTAATCATTAGAAGCTAACACAGTGCTCAACACATAGTAGGTTCTCTAAAATATTGTTTGAATGAATGAATAACTCAATGATTTCATAATACTGAGTAAAGCCAAATTTCTTTTTTTAATTGTTGCTAGATATGTAGCTATTGCAACGTTATTGATAATTATGATTATTTTTCCATTTTAATGAACTCTCTAAAATTTCTAGTCATATTGCTTTGGTGGTGATGAACTCCTTTAGCTTTTTCTTGTCTGGAAAGCTCTTTATCTGTCCTTTGATTTTAAATGATAGCCCTGTTGGGTAGAGTAGTTTTGGTTGTAGGTCCTTGCTTTTCATTATGTTGAGTATTTTCTTCTACTCTCTTCTATACTGCAAAATTTCTTTTGAGAAATCAACTGACAATCTTATGGGAGCTCCCTTGCAAGTTACTAGTTGCGTTTCTCTTGATGCTTTCAGGGTTCTTTCTTTGTCTTTAACTTTTGTCATTTGAATTATAATTAGGCTGAACAGATGTCCCATTTGAAACAGGACAGAAAACAACAGCACTGTCCTGTTTCAAACAGTATGTATGGTCAACCTACAGACTCCTTGAATTTAGCCCAGTGAGATTAGGCTGACCATACACACCATTTAAAATGGGCAATACCATTATTTTCCGTCCCATTTAAAATAGAACATCTGGTCAGCCTAATTTTAATGTGTGTTGGTATGGGCCTGTTTGGGTTTATCTTGTTTGGGACTGTCTATGCTTCCTGAACTTTTATGTCTATTTCCTTTCTCAAATTAGGAGTTTGCCATCATTATTTCCTTAAATAGGTTCCTTGCTCCCTCTCTTCTCCTGCTACTCCTATAATGTGAATGTTGTTATGCTTGATGTTGTCCCAGAGATCTCTTAAACTAGCCTCATTTTCTTGAATTCTTTTTTCTTTTTGCTGTTCTGACTGGGTATTTTCTAATACTTTATCTTCCAACTCACTGATTTGATCACCTGCTTTGTCTAATCTGCTATTGATTCCTTCTAGCGCATTCTTCATTTCGTTTATTGTAATCTTCACTTCTGACTGTTTCCTTTTTATGGGTTCTGTCCTTCTTTATGTTTGCTATCTTTTTGTTGAAGTTCTCACTAAGTTACTTGAGTATCCTTATAACCTTGTTTTGAATTCCATATCTAGTATGTTGTTTGCCTACATTTTGTTTAGTTCTTCTGGAGTTTTCCTTTGCTCTTTTATTTGGAATGCATTTCTTTTGTTTTCTTATGTTGGCTGCCTCTCTGGGTTTGTTCCTATGCATTACATAGATCTGCCATGTCTCCCAGTCTTGCTCAAGTGGCCTTATACAGTAGGTGCCCTGTGGGGCCCTGGTACAGTCTCCCTGCTCACCTGCTTTGGGTTTTGTGTGCTCTCCTGTTGCAGTTGAGCCATGATTGCTATTGGCTTGTCAGTGGGTGGGATTGACCCTCAGACTGACTGGCTGTGGAGTTTGGTCACAGGCTGCTTACAGGCTCCTATGCAGGGGCCTTACACCACTGGTGTAGTTTGCCCCAGTGGGTTCTGTTGCATGTTGAAATTGTTCCTTGTATGCTGTTGTGGAGCAAATGGGACAGTGCTCTGCTGTGATCTGAAGCCAACCTCTAAGTATATTTGTTCTAAGGCCTCTTGGGAAGAGTTTCAGTACAGGTCCAGGTCAGTCACTGTCTGTGATGAGCTAGGGATTACCTGGTAGGGGCTACAAAGTGATCCACATTTGTTCACTGCCTGTACTAAACCTGGAGGCACACTGAAGAGGCTACCTTGTGTATCAAAGATGACTGTCACCAGTGCCAGTACTGGCCCTGAGTTAGCTCTGCAAAAGCAAACAAACAAAGAAAAAACAGAATTCCAAGGCCCGTTGCCACCTGCTAGCTCCTATAAGATTCAGCTGCTAATGAAGCCTAGAGTGATACAGAATTGGGTGTGGCAGGGTCTCAGTGCGTCACCATGGTGAACCAAGGAGAGCTCATCAGATCAATCAGATTCAGATTTGTCCATGGATGTGTAGGGAGGACATAACACAGGAAAGATGGTGCCCACCTGCCGGCTGCATGAAAGGAAGACTCCCAACAGGAAAAAGTGAAATCTATCATCCAGCCCTTGTCCCAAAGTTACACATTACCGTAGTCTATCCTCCACCTGTCTCAGACACACCCCAAGTCACTGTTTCTCCGCCAGAGCCCGGAGTGAGTGCCTGCCAGTGGGCCCTTTAAGAGGACACGTGGTTTTCCTGAAGCCTTCTGTCCCACCCTAACAGTTGGAATCCTCAGTGTTTTTCACAACCAGATGTTTTGGGGGCTCTTCTTCCCATCACCAGTACTCCAGGCTGGGGAACCTGGTATGGGGCTGGGGTCCTTCACTTCTCCAGGAGGGAAATCCTTGGTCGAGATATACCTCCTGAATCTCAACCGCCACATGAAGTTTTGGACCAGACCAATTCACATCTCCACCCCTCCTACCAGTCTCCACATGGCTTCTTCTTAAAGAGTTATTTTTATTGTTTTTGACAGAGAGACGGAGAAAGACAGAGAGAAGGAGGAGGGCCCAGAACAGTCTCCATAGTTGTACGTCATTAGTTTTTGATATAGTTTCACTCTACAGGTGGGTGCGGGGCTCCGCAGGGTGGGAACTGGACTGTGGCCTCCCACATGGGAAGTGAGCGCCCCCACCACACGGGCATCTTACATGGAAGCGCGCCTGGGGTGGACATCAAACCAGAGGCCTCCCACATGGGAAGCTCACCCTGGCAAAAAACGAACTGGGGGCTCACCCCAATTCAGCATATGGGGCCACATGGGAGGGGCTGTGATACAATCCTCAGACCCCAGGGCTGCAAGATGAGGGCTCAACCCACTAACTCATCCCAGTGTCCCCTGGCTTCTTTATATTAGTTGTAAAACTTCTATTCAGCTAGACTTCAGATGGTTCTTGAGGTAGGTTGTTCTATAACTTAATTGTAATTTTCATGTGTTCACTGAAGGAAGCAGTCACAGTGTTTACCTACTCCTCCATCTTGGATCTCTCAAGACCAAATTTCTTACCATGGCATTCAGACACCTTCAGACTATGACTATAATATCACTTTTTAGTTCCCTCCGCCACCTTCCCACTTCCACATCTTACATTCTATCCATGGAAGTGCCATGTGCTATTTGCTGCCATAATTCATACATGCTGTTCCCACTCTCATAAAAAATATCCTTCCCTTCTTGCTCTACTTGGAAATTTTCTTTATATCTTAAGGCCTTTCTTGACTATCACCATTCCTGTGAGTTCTTCCAGATGACTCCAGGCCCCCAGTCAGAATATATTGCTTTTTTTCATGTGTTCTCCTAGTTCTTTGTTCTTTAGTACACTGCTTATTAAAATAAATTGTGGTGGGCCACATGTGTATCTCTTTTTCTCCCTCTTTTAGCTTTTCAGCTCCTCCTGGAATGAGAGCAACTAGGCTGCCAGCTGTTCAATAAATATTTGTTGGAGGTTAATGCCTATGACTTTGCTGCTTTGGGTGATGTTTAGATTTCTGTCTACCACATCTTTTCAGGGTCCAGAAGGTTATTTCTCTGGCTGAGCTAATCAAAGGCATGCAATTGTACAAACTAGGTGGTCTGTGCCTGGTGGAGTCATAGATCATTAAATTTACCCTCGTGTCCAGTGAGCTGTTTAATAGGCCAGGCATTTTCAGGGAGTTCCTTTTGTTTTTCTTCTCAACTATCCCCTCAAGCTTGAGCCAATGAATCTGAAATATACTTATGGGTTTGATATGTTTAACTTCCTTATTAAAGTTTTTCTTAACTTAGACCAACTAATTTTTATTTATTTATTTTGTAATAAAGATATTATTTTGTAATAAAGATATTTATTTTGTAATAAAGAAAACTTAGGGGAAGCTGGGAAGGCTCAGTGGGTTAAGTGCTCACTTTAAAGCCCCGGAGATCAGGGATCAAATCCCGGCTCAGGCCCAGACGGACCCATATGCTGAACTGGGGTGTGCCCCCAGTTCATTTCTTGCCAGGGCCTATGCAGGAGGTTCCTGGCCCAGTTCCTGCCTTGCACAGCCCCGTGCCCACCTATGGAGTGAAACTACACGGAAAACTAATGCTTTTAAGTATGGAGATTGCTCTGGGCCCTCTCCCTTCTCTCTGTTTCTCTCTGTCTGTCTCTCTGTGTCAAAAACCAATAAAAATAAATCTTTAAAGAAAAGTTAGAACTTTATTTTTGCTAACCTCAAGTTAAATTTATAATTTTATTCAAATTTTAATGCAGATGACAAACCACTGTAATATTAGAAGATCCTGTGATATTACCAATATAAATACAGATATTTTCATATCACATTATACATGTGGCAGATTTATACTTATCACTACCTCAGAATTATAGGCTCAATTTATCTGTATATGTCAAAATTTTTCCTCATTCTCTTCATAGAAGAGGGGATTTAAACATTTGTTAATTAAGATACTGTAAGTTTTTGCAGATACTTCTTTTTTGGTTTCTTGGTGGGTCCTAACATTGCCTAATAAAAGTAGTTTAGTAAATATTAGTCTCTGATTGATATTAATCTGAGAGTTGTCTGTGTGTACATGGGCACTGATATTTTTAGTTGAGGACAGAGAAAGAAGAATAACGAATAAACATTTCCTAATGTGGGGCATTGGAATACTAAATGTAGCCATTGAACTCTTAGCCATCTACTATACTCAGTCATCATAGGTCAGAGACCAGGATACCCACCAAGTTCTAACAACTCTGTTTCTGAGCCTCTGTTTCTCTTGACGTTTGTGTGTCCTCCTTTTCCTTCTAGGCCTCAAAGTGTTTTCAAAGTTATTATTTTCTTAACTGTGTTCAGTTACATGAAACCAATGCAGAAACAGGTATTTCTGTTCTACATTCTCTGAGGCCTAATTATTTTCAGACATGTCTTAGCTCTAATCACCAAAACCATGTGCATTCCCATGTGCATTCAGATACACATAGAAGAAATGGCTTCAAGTAAGATGCTAACAGATCACTTTTATGCCTGGTATTGTATTTCAAAACTATTTTAAGTGTTAGAGCTTTGTACCAAGAAATAGAATATGAATTTAAGTATTACTTTGCATTGATAACAAATGTTAAATGAGTTGTCAAGTTTTAACTTCAAGTATGAAAATGAGGAACGTACTATAATGTAAAGTGAATATTCATAACATGAAAGTAGATGGAAACATTTGTTTTATAACAACTTCCATGACAGGACCAATATGTAGTCATGCTGTAGTTCCTGAGCTCTGTAGTTACAAAAGCATTCCTCCAGAAGCATCATTATCATGTAAAATGACAAACAGAAATGTCATTTTTAAATGGTTGTATAGAGTGGCAAAGCCATGGAAACAATTGAAGTGTCCTTTGATAGATGATTGGATAAAGAAGATATGGTATATATATATACAGTGAACTATTACTCCGCCATAAGAAAAGATTAAATACAGCCATTTGTGACTTGGATGGATCTTGAGATTATTATGCTAAGCGAAATAAGTCATAAGTCAGATGGAAAGAGTCAACAATCATTACTTCACTCATGTGGGATATAAAACTGGAAGTAACATACAAACAAGACAAACAAACAAACAAACAAACAAACAAAAACTCATACATATAGACAACAGTTCAGTGGTTACCAAAGGGTAATGGGGGAGGGAAGAAAGTAGAAAAGGGTAAAGGGGGTCAAATATATGGTGATGGAAGGAGAACTGACTCTGGGTGGTGGACACACAATGTCGTATACAGATGATGTATTATAGAATTGTACACTTGAAACACATTTAATTTTAAGCAATGTCACCCCAATGAACTTAACTTAAAAAGTTAAATATAACACTAACCCCATGTATAATCCAGCCATTCTATGCCTAGGAATTTACCCAGGAGAAAGGAATTATAGACCCATAAAATTTTTTTGTGAATGTTCATAGCAGCTTTTTTTTTTTTTTTGTAATGGTCAAAAAATTAAAATAACCCAAATTTCCATCCACAGGTGAATGGTAAACAAACTGTGGTATATTCAAGCAATGGAATACTACTCAGCAAACAAAAGGAATAAACTATTAATACATACCACAACATGGATAAACTGTAAAATAATTATGATAAATGAAAAAAGCCAGACAAAAAAGGAGTATATACTGTATTGACATGCCATCTACATATGAGAGGTTGTTTGGGAGGGGAGAAAGGGAAGTAAAAGAAAGGAATTACAAAGAAGCTTGGCCTAACTTTTGGAGGTCAGCAATGTGTTCGTTATCTTGACTGTGGTGATGGTTTCATGAATATACACACAGGTAAAAACTTATAAATTTATACTTTACACATGTGTACTTTATTTTTTTTCAATTATGTCACAATAAAACTTTGATTAAATATAAATGGTCACATAATAATGATAGGTGAATTTTATGGCGAGTTGGCTGTCTAAAGAGGTACTTCTAGACAATCTAATTCAGAGTCTATTTTAATACCACTGGGCGGATATTATTATTCCCATGGTATAGACGAGGAAATGGAGCTTAGGTACCATTTAAGTAATTGCCCAAGAGTACACACTAGTAAACAAATTTGAAAATCAGTTGTGTCTGGTTCCTAAACTTACGTAGCACAATGTTACAATACCATCTCCTTTAATAACAATAGCTCCATCTTATTTATCACCTTCCTACTAATTTCTAGCCCCACTGAGCAAAGCTAGACCAATGTGTAAAGAGAGGTAGATGGCTTAAGGAATATGCAGTTGAGTGTTGTACTTTATCTTGGATACAATTCCTTAAGGAAAAAATATTTAGAGATGAACTTAAATGAGTAAATTTATGTATTGCCAAGACATATATATATATCTCCATTACCTCATCACAGATTATTTTTGTATTCTACCTCAGCGTAAATCATCATAAAAGCATGATCCTCTTCTCTTCAAAATCCTATGGTTTAAAATTCAAAATTCAGATCTCTATCTCTCTGAATAAGTAGAGTACATTGTTTGTACTACTCATGTGATACTTAACTCACACCATCTTGTGATTTAGCAATACGTATACAATTTATATTTCTATTTTTTCTTTTTTTTTTCTCCAAACCCTGCCCCGGCCAGAGAGTAACTTACCTGTTTTTTGCAATTTATATTTCTTTACAGAATGTAAGCATTGAAGGGTTGAGCCCTTACATATGTGGCAAAGTAAACACTGCATAAATAGTTCGCAAATTTGGAATTTTCTTCTAGGCAGCAGAAAATGCAGAAATTCTGTTCTGTGGCTGACTCTTCAAATGGGCTCAGCTCAGCCATGCTGTGCGTTCCTGAAAACCTCAGAACTTGTCATCATCTCACCTTGGTTATTTACCCAGATCTCCCTTTCTCCCATAATTCAACCCCCTTTTCCTTGGGCTCTTCTTCCATCTTTTGGCTTCATCCTCCAGCCACTGTATCCTACCTCTGGCCTTGCTAGATTTGATGGCACACTTGACCTCCAATTATGATTCTCCAACTCTGATTCCTGGCATCTTGTGTTGGAGCCAGTCATTATCAAGAGTCTTGTAACTTGTGCCAATAATTATAGGTATTCCTTCCATCACAATTTGGTCTGTGGAACTAACACCACCTGAATTAACCCACCTGACTTCCTGCCACAGAACATGGATTAAATATATTATCTAAAACACGCTAAGTACTTAGAATTCATTATCCATTGATTAATGGATGCGTTATCAGAAAGGAAATCACTGGGCTTCTTGCTGAAGTGTGGGCTGATTAGAATACCTTAGACAGGGGTGGCGAACCTTTTGGTGATTGAGTGCCAAAGTTTATGAAATAAGAGTATACTCACTTGACTCACGTGCCAACCCATCAAGTGAGATAGAGGTATCGATTATTTTTATGTCTATAAGAGGCATAGGATGTTTTTATAACAAAAAACAATAATTCCGCGTGCCGAAATAATTGCTCCGTTTGCCACTTTGGGCACGCGTGCCATAGGTTCGCCTCGCCCACCTTAGAAAGTCATGTCACCTTGAACTAAGAAGGGATGCAAGAAAAAACAACATGAAATGTAATAGGAAAATCCTTAGCTTTGTAGTCCAGATGCAAAGATTCCATTTCTAGTATTATCAGTTACAGAGAAGAATATCCAACATGAGGGCTATGGAAAGGGTCAAAAGAGATGAAGACTGTGAAAGTTCTTTGCCAGCTGTAAATTTTATAAGATATAAATTAAAAACCTAGGCCCTTTTCTGTAACTATTTCTTGTGTGGAAAATGAGGATGGTAGACTAAAGTATCATTGCTCTTCCAGCCCTACTAGGAGTAAGCTTATGTCTCTCCAAGTCTAAGGGCCCTTCCAGACCTGTTTCTTCACACGGGAATAGTTTTGAGTTATTTCTTTTCCTCTTTTGCGGGTCCACAGATGCAATAACAGGGATACAAAGATGTTACCTGGCCTGATCAAAGTCATTTGGCCAGAAATGAGGGATCAACAATACCCATTTCCTTCTCTGCTCCTGTGTCAGATCATACTTATGCGTCTACCCAGATCTGTTTGGTCCCACTGTCTTCCCACACCTCCAAGGAAGGGATTATATGGCTTCTGCAGCAGCTCATGTTGTTCCCACAATCCTAAAGCACTGGGCACCACCCCCGTCATTGCTTCGTCTTCTGACACCAGTGAGCTTTCCAGGCACTCCTGGCGTTTGAAGGCCCGGCTGAGGGGTGGTTCTCACTGCACCTGCTGTAGTGGGATCCTCCACAGCTCCAGCATCCCATCTGCCTTGCCTGGAGCCCTCGAATTGCTGGTCTCCAGTAGCTCCAGGAAAGGATGATCCCTCAAGCCCCAAAGTGGAGATAAGCCCTCACTGGGGCAGTTGAGACTTTGGGAAAAGTTTGGCGATAAAATGTGACTCCTTCTTATTCCCAATGGATACAGATTATTCAAACACCATCTTGTCTGTGTCCCATGCAACAGAGCAGACAGCTGAGCTTCCTTGAGAATGTTTTGATATGTGCCAAATATTATTTGATATAACTAAAGTTACAATAATAAGTTTAGTTAACATCCATCATCACACATAGTTAAAATTTTTTCCCCTTGTGATGAGAAATTTTTAAGATCTACTCTCTTAGCAACTCTCAAATATACAGTACACTATTATTAACCAGAGTCACCATGCTATTGATTACATCTGAGGACTTATTTATCTTATGAATGAAAGTTTGTATTTTTTGACCACCTTCACTTATTTACTTAGAAAATGTTAGGACCAAAGAGTTTTACAGTAGAATCAAACCTGCAGGTACAGAATCTACCCTTGGGTAAAACACAGCTCCTGCTAATGCTTTGCTAAGAATAATTTGTTGGAAACAAATGCTATTTAGGTTGAGATTATCAGGGATTTGTGTAATCACTTGTAGAGTCTTAGTTAACACTACATGAATGGTCGATGACGTGCCTGTACTTCAAATCTGAACACTCAGTTCAGCATGAGAGAGACAAAGGATCCCCAGAGTCATTGTATAGGTCCCAAGACCTGTGTTTATCATAAGGCAGGGCATAGGAACTGGTCAGACAAAGTCGTGAATTGAGTAGTCTAGCTAAAAGTTGGAGGCTTGATTTTCTTTGGCACACTTAATCAGGTGTTTCAGCAAGCAACCATACCCGTCCCACAGCATAAAACATTTAGTTCTTTTGTTTGAAATCATGTCTTTGAACTGTGTATACTTTATTCTATAAGGTTATTGCAGTCATTTTTATTTCTCAATTAGCCCTTTATAGAATTCCTAGAAAAAGCTATCTGTGGTGTACTCTGAGTGATGGTCATCTGAAATTGAAGGACATAGTAAGCAATTATATTCTTCTTGCTCTGAGCTGAGGACTAGGGTAGACTTGAATGGAGGCCAAGAATAAAACCTTTGGCCTAGAAGGGCCTTGGTGGAAATGGGGTGAGAAGTTGTTGGAATAAGTGTGCTGTTTTCCTAGTCAAAGATACCAAGCAGGAAAATATTCAAAACAACATTGTTTGTGTTTGAAGAAGAGTGGAGAAACATTCACCACACAAAGATAGGTTGGCTGACTAAAGGTGGATAGACATGGTAAGCAAATTGTCCAAGTAGAAAAACTGTCACAAAAAGCCTGTCAAGATCAAGCCACGAGTAGCTCTTTTGTAAATATATAATCCAGAAAATGCTACATAGCCGGAGGCCGAGACTCATTTGATCAGGATGGAGGAGGTTTGCAGCAGGGGAAGATGTCTGATTGTACATTATCTGGTGACATGATTTTGTGACAGCTCACATTTCACTATCTTTACTGACCTATCTTCATCCTATAAAGAAAAATTGATGTGGAACGTGGCACTCAGTTTTCAATAAGTAGAATGGCACTTTTATAAGGCTGTTTAGATTAAAAGTGCCTCTAATTATATGTATCTAATCAGGTTCCTGACTTATCTGTTAGTAAATCCACATATCCTTCAAACCTTACATGCTGGGAGTTGGCATGGTAAAACAAACTTCCGTTCTACTTAGGGGGCGCTGTCGATTGGGAAAGCAGCTTTCTGGGGTAGGGCCTCCCTGAAGAGTTTACTCTCACCTCCAAACAGGGGGCTCAGTCAGCGGCAGTTTCTAAGCTGACCTACTGTGGGACACTGCTGATGAGCTTCCCCCCAGCCAGAGGGGAAAGGGCACTGACATTCAGGCATAGGACCCTGGTTGGGAAAGAAGCCTGGCTAGTTACCCTGGAACTCAGGCTGTGCTGGGCCATGAGGGAGGGAGGGGTGCCTCCCTGGTGCCTTGTTGGTAGGAACACCAGGTCTGGGTGAGGACAGGCTGGAGTGGGGACAGTTATCCAGAGCTCATGCCCAGAGGTTCCACAACGTTAAGGCATCCTGGCCACTCTTTGCCTGAAAGGACAAATCCCAAAGTCGTGGTTTATCTCTACAACATGTTTGCTTACAAAAGTGATAACAAACCTCACAGAATAAAAACACTGTCTATTTTTAATTTTTTTTTAAGAAGGTAACAGTTTCAAATTGCAAACAGAAACACTTTATCCCCTCTTCACTCACTTTCATTTTCAGACTGAAAGGTGGGAACATTTGCCACATCCATGAATCTTGAACATTTCCTGTGAGTTGTTTCTTAGCAGTTGTTACGAAGGTTTTGACACCTGTCTCCATGATGCAAAATGCAGTGCTGTTCCTTTACAATGTTTGCTTCCATCTGAAGATGGCAGGGTCTGGCGGTGCCAGTGTGCATGAATTACCTTCCTAATAGATTATCTGAGAGCAGCGTGTCTGTCTGTCCTCTGCAGCTGAGCTTTGTAAGAATCTATATTGCTTTTTCCATCTTTCCTCCCCACCACTGATGAGGTTCCATAGATCTGGTCATTCAAATTAATTAAGCATCTCAGCTCTCTATGGACCAATCTCTCCCCAAACCACAAATTTCTGTGACAAGAGGGATTAGGAATAAGAGGGTAAAGAGTCAAATTTCTTAATATATTTTTATTTATTTATTTTTATTCTTGACAGAGAGAGAGAGAGAGATACAGACACAGAGACAGAGAGAGAACTGAACTGGGCGAGCTCCCAGTTCAGCATATGGTTCCGCACGGGCCGGGGCCGGGATTCGATCCTCGGTCCCTGGCGCTGCAAAGTGAGCGCCTAACCCACTGAGCCATCCCGGCTTCCCC
>PVKE010042577.1:0-13695 GCA_004027555.1 Craseonycteris thonglongyai
GTCAAAATAACAGGAATCAGACTTTAGCCATGGCACATAATGCTTCTAACAAAACCCAGCTTTGTCCTTCGTATGCCAGATATTATTTTCTTTTGCTGAGTTAAAGCTACAGACCTCTAATTGTCCTGTTAGAGTTATGCTAAAGGACACAAAAGAGGTGCTGTCAAAATGTATTAGAAGAACACAACCAGAATGGGAACCTCTCTATACTAAATGTACAACAAAAAGAATAGCATTTAATAAAATATAATCCATAAAGGTATTACTTGTATATATTAAAGAATGGAAGAACAGATACAAGAGTAAGGTATTCACTGTAAGATCATAGATTTCCTTAATTAGTGTAGGTATTTCAAGTTCAGGCAATCCTACCCTGGTTTAGAAACAGTTGAATTTACAATCCAGATGTGTTGGGAGTGGACAGATTAGTTTACTTTGTTTATCAGGAAGTAGAAGCATTGTTTTAGATTTGTTGTCACAAGAAGACTTTCATGCACCAGCTGATTCTTCATAAAACACAATCCATACTAAATGGGATCTGCTGCTAAGTCCATAACACTCAATAATGTATTTGAAAAGGAACATTATCAGTTAATTCTAACTATGAAAAATTATATATGTTTCTTTCTAAAATTTCAAAAACAAAGGCACACATAAAAGAAAAAAAATGAAGTGTTGGTAAGCCTATCACCAAGAGACTAATGTTGGAGGAAATAAAGGACAAAAGCCGAATAAATGTTTCTTTTATAGCTTCTGACTACATTTTCATTGCTCTCCATATCACTTACTACTTCACTGGAAATGGCAATAAACTGCACAAAATGATAGCAATTCTATCACCTTTTTGTGTACTCTCAAGCAATGTTCTCAAGGAACATTATTTATATTAGATCCTACCAAATTGTATTCTAACTAGCCTGTTACCACGTTATCTCTCTCTCTAAACTGTAGGCTCTGAAAGACCAAAATCTGAATATTTTTCTTTAAACATATGATGTTTAATAACAGTAACAAATATGTTCCTGATTGTTTCACTATTGAATAGATAAAAAACTGAATGTATACCATGTCCTGTGTTCTCTAAATATGGTAATCAAGTCAAATTGTATCTACATAAGCCTTTTACTTCCTACATGACACTTGCAGATGACTATAAAATTCCAAGTTTAATTACATTGAAAGCCTAATCAGAACAAATTGGCTTTCCATGGCAGTGATCAAATGAACCAAGAAAGTATAGGTCATGATTTCAACCTAATTCTATTTTGTAAAAAATTAAACGTTTTGTTAAAGTCATTAACAAATAATGACTAATCATCAATTATACTGATGAAGGGTAGTATGAAAATTGTACAAAAGCCTAGGTACAATTATAGTAGAAGTCCTTTCATCAATATGATTGGATATGAATTGGTTAATTAAGGGAAAAAACTAACTCTGGCAAATAAAAGAGGTATAATATTAACTTCCTATTCTCCTTATGAGGACTTTTAAAAAATTTAAAGTAGGTGTCTAATAATTACAATTTTTAATAGTCTTTCTTGTATGACACACATCAATTCTACATTGCCATTTTTCATTTCAGTTTTTTAATATGAAACAGAAACTTACAGATAATGGAGAAGGAATTCATGTGCAAAATCCTTGTAGATATATTTTATCATTTACTGTCAAATTTTTTCAGCTACCTAAGAGTACCAAATTCTTCCTTTTTGGTGAGGGGTGAATGAGTGGAAGAAAGGTGGTGGTGGTGGTGGTGGTGGTTCTTTTTCAATGAAACTAATTGAGTCTTCCCAAAGCATTCTGCTAAAAACAACAACAGTTATCCTTTCTTATGTATGTGTTCATATCCAGACCACACAAGAAGCCTCACCTTCAGCAGGCATTTCTACCTGAATCACTGGTAAATTTAATCCTGGCTCATCTATCTCTCATAATGCTCAGAGGTTCCCTGTCCTTTCATGCTAGCTGCCTTGAATCTAGCCCAAGGCTTCTTAAATTTTCTGTGCTAAAAGACCAACTTTTCCCCAATCGGTCTCAAACTAATAGTATACTTATGACATACAATAAAAACACAATGGGAAAAGATATAAAATACAAAGGCATTCTAAATTATCGGTTCAACAGACATAAAATTACACTGTAAAGCTGCAATAAAAGTTTCTAAATATCTCCTCTCAATTTCTGTTCTTATCTCATCATGTACCAGGAACAGTACTGTTCTTTGGGGAATAGAATTGGTTTCCAGACTACACTTTGAGTAACACTTATCTATACCAAACCTACAGATTATAAATTTGTAATCTGTGCAATCACATTTATATGAGCAATATGATCTAGAATACAATTGAAAATTGCATATAGGAAAAATAAATCTTTTTAAGGAAAGAGTATTTTCCTCTGATGAATAAATCTCTTTCATCCAGTTTAAAATTCTAGGAGTAAAACCAATAGGATTATGGGAACATGTGGTTCTATGCTATACTAAAATAGTAATTTAATTTTTTCCAAAACAATGAAGTTATGAGAACTAACACTGCTAAAATACAAATATATTAAAAAAAATTTTTTTTAAGAAAGGCAAGAGACAAAGCCTTGAGAGAACATTAAATATATTCTCGCTCTAATCATTTAACATATTATTTCAATTCATTATAATATGATCTCTCTCACTTAGCTCTTATTTAATATTATGACTCAAAAAGTAGTTGTGCAGAACAAATCCTGTCCTTAATTTTGGGTTTATTTTTCATAGCTGTTTCAAATGTACACATAAAGATATACCGAAGTCCTAAAAAAAAACTCTAGATACTTCCATATGTTTGTCCACTAAAAGAGGGGAAAAAGTACTGATTTTAACTTAATCAAGATGGGCACCAAAGAGAATCATATGAAAAACAATAAATATAGGCAATGTTGGGCTGAAGCTCAAACAAGTAATAGATAATCTTTTTTGTGTGTGTAAAACTAAACGAAAACCAGAAATTCTCTACATAACTGGCTAATTAAGTATTCGGTTTGGTTGACCATTCATAGATAGTTTAGTGTAATGCTTAAAATGTGCTCTATCATCATTATAAAGTCAGCTATCATGCCAAGATAAGACCCAAATACTTTTGTTCTGAATTAAATAAAATCCTATAATCATGGTTATAATAACATCTGTCTGACATTAAGCAGTTGGCTGCTAAAAATGGAGATTTTCTTTTCATCTGTTCCATAAAATCATAGACCCAAGGATAAGCCTTCAAAATACCACTCAATCCACCAAACTTCAAGTCATCAAGTGGGTATTTCTAAGAGTACTGTAGAATTTCTTTCTCTCTCTCTCTCTTTTTTTTTTTTTTTTTGCTACACGTTTGTAATAGATATAGCCACTACTCCTTCATTTGCCATTAAAGCAGGACAAAACAAAACAAAATATTTTTACTAAATTTGCTCATTTATCTAAAATATACTCCCACCATTATAGTATATAGTGTTTACTGTAATAAACAGTGTTCCTCTATGGTTTTGTGTTTATGATTAAAATGCTAGGTTTCTATACAGAAAATCCCTAGTGTGGATATATTTCATAAGCTTTCCTTGTAAGTCAAATTCTTAAGGTCCTTAATCATTGCTTATTATTTGTAAACTTCTTAAAATATTCCCTTTTTGGTATGTAATTGCTAATATTTGCATTTGTTTCTCTAATCAGTCAAAGTGCTAATTGTTTGTTCTTCATTTGATCTCTGCCTTAACCCTTAACTTAAAGTCTCAGTAAAAAAATGAATACCATTATTTTGTTCATTAAAACTATTCAACTCTAGCTGAATATGTTAATAACTACATTGTCCCACCTAGTTTTACTCTGCTTAGCCATAGAATAACTACAAGTACCTAAAGTCTTTTGATGATATTCTCACTTTGAGGAAACACTGGTTTAAGCATCAAATATCTTATACAAAGGTTTTTGAATTTTTCATTAACTCTTGGTTTCTGAAGAAAGTGCTAAACTGGTAATATACATGCAAAAGTGACAAGATTACAAGGACAATGTAAGGTTAACCCCATGAGCTCTGAGTCTTACCAAAGAATACATCACCACCAAGGAATGCATTAAGTCTATACTTAAAACAAAAAAAGAACGAATCCATCTATGCCTCATTTAAAAAAAAAAAAAAAGTCAAACAGGAGCAACTAGCATCACTTAGGCCCGTTTTCAGGTAGTCCAGGAGGATTCTGCATGTCTAGATGTCAGACTGATCACGGTTAATACCTCCATAAAGCAGAGGAAAGCAGAGTTGAGGGACAGAGTGGGTTTATGTCAGTGTCATGGCGTTCTTGTAGAACACCCTTTCATTTCTGTTTTCACTTACTCTGCTTTGAAAGTCCCTCTGGCTTGACTGGAAACAATTTGCTCTCTAAGAAAGATTGGCATTTTCCATGTATGTAAGGGATACAGTAAGAGTAAGCTATCATAAAATAATGTACTGGCATGTGTGCTGGGCTAAATCTTTGGTATAAAACACAGAAACTGAAGTGGTTTCATTGTACACAGAAAGAATCATGTCTTGTTGGACAGCTTTTCCTGGAGTAGCCACAGTATTAAGAGCATTATAATCTTTATACCCATGAATATGGTATTTCCTTTTGTCTTTCCTTTTTTTTTTTTATAGAGCATTGATATTGTGAACTAGTTGAATAAGGTTTATACTAATACCTTCTTTCAGAATTTATGTCACCCATCTCACAGGTTTCCCTGATACTGATAAAAACAAAACAAAACAGTTTTTTCACCTCATGTTGTGACAGAGAAAAGTAGGTTAGAAAAACTAAAGAATGTCATTAGGGCAAATTTCCTTGAGAAAAAACCAGGACTGAGCTACCTATAAAGCATTTGTTTTCCATTTGTCAGCAACAATAAAAAAAAATTCTTTTTTTTAATTAAAGGTACATCCACAGGAATAAAATAAGTATTTCCCCATACTTGTTTAAATAATTTTATTCACCACAGTTCTTAAAGAGCATTGGCTCTTATGACTACTGTAGAAATATCTACTATAAAGACTTCTGAGGAAAAATACCTAAAGCTGACAAAAATACTATTTTTATAAACAACAAAATGCATTCATTATGTAATTTTATATTATTTATATGGAGAAAGAGAATGTAGAAATAATGTAGGATTATGGATCTAATTAGATGACACTTTAATTCTGTGTATCAATAGACACATATGTACACTGTTATAATGTGGATTAAGAAGTGTGTGTTTCTTTATAACAATGCCTATCCCTCCTCTCTCCCCTTTTCATTCCCTAAAGTGAAAGCCAAATGGACATATTTACATACTGTTACACATAACCTACTGCTTGAGCTTTCCTCACAAACTACATTTAATGTTCTCATGACTTCTTTGTGTATTTTTATTTCTCTCTTTGAATTAAATTTATTATCTATGGGTACATGTGCCAACTTAAACTCCCCAATCCTGGCTGAACAAAGTCAGGTTTGAAATGTCTGGGTCGGTACTTTCTCACGCACAGCAAAGTGCACATTGTCCTTCTGGGCTCCTTAAGTCGATTTTTTCTGAGTTCTAATTAACTCTTTGGCTTTTTCAAGCTCCTGGCTGAACATTCAATTCTTGTGGACTGCTGGGTATTCTACTTGGCCCCAATTAAAAGTTGTGCTGAGATATTTTACTGTTCAGTTCTCATAATTCTTAAAGTGAAGAACAACTCCTCTTGAGTCAATGCATGATACAATACATCAGGAACCCACCACCGCCTACTCTGAAATGTTCCAGTAAGGGAGAAGATCTGCTCTAATTACAAGTTCAGACATAAAACCAATCATTCCAAGCTTGCATTCATAGAAGAAGGAGGGGCAGGTGGAGGGAGAGGAGGAGGTGGAGTGGGAAGAGAAGAAAAGGGGGAGGAATAAAAATAAAGTCAGGGGGAGGTGGAAGATTGTGAAAGCTAAATCTTGTAGTTGTTGAAATCTGCAAACACTGTAAAAAAATGAATAAAATAATAAGAGGACTTCTATCAGAACATAGGGTGGGGCAAAAATTTTCTAAAAAGAAAAAAAAAATCATTATTAAGAGAGATAAAGGATCATACTGGAATGCTCCAAATTACCCCATACAATAGATGATAAAAAACAAAAAGGAGATAAAAAAATAATTTAAAAAAATATATAAATATGTTCTAAAATAAAAGAAATCCTCCAGCCTGAAGAAAATAGAAGACCCACATAGTGTTGGAGTAGATAAACAAACAAACAAACAAACTATGCTTCAGAAAAATGTTCATGAACTATCAAAGATAAAAACAGAAAGTTAAAGTGTGGGATAAAAAAAGTCTTCCAGAGGGACAAGAGACTGTTATCAGACTTCTCATTTATGACAGAAATTCTTACTGACAATGAATAATATGTCTGGAGGAAAAGGATTGCAAACTGTAATCCACACCTAAGCAAAACATCCACCATATATTGGGACAAAATAACAACATAATTAGTATTTCAACTCAAAGCATACCTTGTAAGCACTATGGCTAAATAAAATTAAAAAATAACCCAACAAAGTGAAACTAGACGGATCTAAAAAAAGATTTAACTTTGAAATACAACGAAAAGAAATCACTGATGGTAACTTCAGAATATACTTAAAAAAAAGTTTCTCCACTTTTGGACACTTGACAAGCAATATGATTAGGAACAAGCTTATTTTATAGATATGGTTGAAGACCACACTCAATTTATCTGTCAAGATATATAAAATATAGTCGAAGATTCTATGGGAAATAAACATTGATAGAATAATCATAAAACAGGGGAAGCCAGGATGGCTCAGTGGGTTAAGTGCTCACTTTGCAGCCCCAGGGACTGAGGATCAAATCCGGCCCTGGCCCGTGTGGACCCATATGCTGAACTGGGGAGAACCCCCAGTTCGGTTCTCACCGGGGCAAGACCCCAGCCCAGTTCCTTCCCTGTGAAGCATTGAGGCTACCTGTGGAATGAAACTATGTGGAAATACCGATAATGTTCAACTATGGAGACTGTTCTGGGCCCTCCCCCTTCTCTATGCTCTGTATCTCTGTCTCTCTCTGTCAAAAACAATACAAAAACAAGTTTTTAAGAATAATCACAAAACAAATATAAAAAAGAAAGCATGCTTTGGTTTTGAGCTATTGATAAATTATTTAAAAAGGGAGATATGATTTGACCTTGATGCTTAGAACATTCTCCTTGAGCAATACATATTTAGCTTGAGTGCTATGTTCTTCTCTAAATACCTAATCACACCTAAGGATTATGCAATGCAAGACACTTAAATATTCATAATTTTATAAACACTACTTGCTGATTTTAAATTTTTTGGAACCAACTTATAGAGAAAGTACTAGAGGCTTTTTAATGGTATAAATAGCATGTGAATATTATAAACCATGCAAATTAATTCTTTTAATAAATAACTGTCTCTTCCCTGCCAGATACTGCTATAATAACTGTGGATTCAACAGCAAAAATAGACAAAATGCCTGATCTCCCAAAGCTTACATTAGGGGGAGAAAAGTAATCAAGATAGTAATACATATATAGTGTACATTGAGATGATGGTATATATTCTGGTGTAACAGAATACTTGGTGTAAATATTTTGGGTAGAGTAATAAAAAGGAATGAGGATGTGTAACTGTTTTATAATGGAATATAAACCTAGTGCTCCCAGAAAGAAACAAGCTATGCCTCAGTTCATAGGAAGAGCACTCCAGGGAGTGCATATAATAGCCTGCCTCATGTCCTGTTTGGTCCTATTTGAGTTCCAGCAGAAAGACTAAGGCCAGAGAAAAGAGAATGGGTGAAGAGAAGTAGGGCTAAGGTTGGAATGAAAGTTTGGGGCTAGGTATTAAACACAAGGTTTTGTGGGTCATGTTATGAACCTTGGATCTCCTTGTGAATATGAGGAGGAGATGCTAGGGAATTTTGGCTGAGCAATTTTATCCCAACTGGGGGCTGGAAAAATATCCCTCATGCTACATAGCAGGCAGGCAAGAGACACTGTAGAAAGTTGGTTGCTGAATAAATACGGTAGTTTCAGGGAAGCAGGGAGAATCCCAGCCCTCAGCCAGTGTGGACACATGCGCCGAACTGTATTTCTGTTCTCCCCACACCCCAGTTCAGCCCCTGACTGGAGGTAGCATGCCTCCCATGCAGAAGGCTCCCAGCCCAGTTCCTGCCCTGCACTGCCCTGCCCACCTGTGTGGAAGGTAATCATGTTGAAAACTGATGACGTACAACTATGGAGACTGTTCAGGGCCTTCCCCCTTCCCTCTGTCTCTGTCTCTGTCTGTCTGTCTCTGCCTCTGTCAAAAACAATAAAATAAATCTTAAAAAGAAAAAAATAAATATAGTTTCAAATATATCTTTTAAAGTTATGAAGGAAACCATTATAAGAATAAATACAATAATACAAATTTAAAAAAGGCAGAGGAAGGAGAAAGCGGGCAATGTAATTAATTATGTTCTTTGTCATTCATAGCTGCTGCTAAAAATAGATGAAACAAGAAAAAGGAGTGAATAGTCAAAATAGTGGACTAAGATAGAGGCAAGAAGATTGCTCAATTTTATTTTATATTTTTATTTTGTGTCTAGATTATTATGTCCAGCTGAAGCTTCTTGTTAAATATTCATTTTTAGTGTTGTTAAAAGCAATACCAAACATCTCAATGTTTGGAGGTCATCAAATATGGAAAAGTCCATTTCTATCAGTTAGAAATAATTCTGTTTGCCTTATCAAACACATTTATGGTAGTTTACCAATCAAAAAGCCATAATAGAGATTATAAGCATAGAAATGTAGCATTTTCTTGGATTATAATCTCATTAGACTTTGTTCAAAAATATTATCTCAAACCTAAAAACATGTATTTTCATGTGTCTGAATATATTTTCAAAGAGAAAAAATGTATCAAAAGTCTTTCCACATGGCATTAGCATTGTCTATATTTTATAAATACTCTGCATTCTATTGAATATGAAGATGATTTCCAGTACAGATTTTTTCCTATGAAATCTGGATGGTACACATGATTAGATAAGGTTTCATTATCATTTATTTCTGATTGACCTTTTAACTCTAAACAAAAAAAGGGAGAAAAAACAGTTCAAATCTTGGAGCATAATAAAAATAAAAGTAAAACACCTATTAACATAAGCAATGTCACAATCACCTTCTTAATTTCTTTGTGCTCATCCTTTTTAGTATACCATATTTTCCGGCGTATAAGACGACCAGGCGTATAAGACGACCCCCTAATTTTACAGTTAAAACATAGGTTTAGGCCTATATTCGCTGTATAAGACTACGTCTTATACGCCGGAAAATACGGGGGATTTATAAAAAAAACATGAGTCCAAACCGAGAATAAATTGAATGAGAACATATTTAAAGATCTCCATTTCATTCTTAATTTTATTTTTAAATATTTTCATTTTTGGAGTGGAAATGTTTCAAGGTATTTTTTAAGTAAACTAAGAAATATGCCACTACACATTTTTAAAGAAACACATTTCCTAAGACATTTTACAAGTGTTTAAAACAAAGATCATTCTTATTTTCTAAATCGGGTACCAATATCATGCTTGAAAGTTCATGTTGAATATAAATACCTAAATTATGATATTTAACATTTTTAACATTGATTGTCTTATGTTTCTTTAAAAATCAATAAAAATACTATTTTGAATATTAAAATTAGAAAATGAAATTAACAATTTTCACTATACCTACTGTTGTCAACATAAGAAATGCTATAATTTTAAAAAAATGAATGAATTTATCTGTTTTAAACATAAACATGGTTCAGGGCGGTTTTAGAAGTACCGGTATGTTTTATAATAAATGGGAAATGCTGAATGAGTATTTCATAAAATTTAATTCCTAAATATCTCAGAAATTCTCATTTATTTAAGAACACTTTCTTTCACTAGTTTCTAACTAAAGAGCTTGGTTATTATTTTATTGATAATTTTAACTCTCAGGTGAATTGTTCTTGAGCATTTGGAAAAATTCATTAATATTATGGGTTTTCATTCTCAGTAAAAGTTCATGATTAGAAGTCCAAGAATGACTTTTCTTCATGTGCTTAAATGGTGATATGTAAATTTTTAAAAATTATTTTCTGACAGCCAGTTGAGAACAACTGAGATTTCGATGAAGGGCCCAACAAGAATGACAAGGTGAGGTTAATGTTGTTAGGTACAGTAATACTAGGAAATAGTTGTCAAGGGTTAGGTCAAAAGAAAAATGAAGGCAATACTAACTTAAGTAAGGTCATCCCCAACTTTTGTCTAAAGGTACTAATGCTTCTGAGTTTGAGGTAAAAGTAACATTAACACAACTCAGTATCTTCTCCTAAACCCTGTATCTGGCGCACAGCTGCCTTTGATGTACAATTCATCTTAAACACATTGGGCAGGCTTCACTTATGCCATCTTGTTAGGGTAATGCATTTTGTGAGACTTAACGCTTTCTACTGTTGATGTAGGACCCAAGTATCGAGTTCCATTGCTGCTTTTTGATTTCAGTGCACGCTGGAGTACAATTTTCAAACACCTGATTTTTTGTGGAAAGAGATATGAATCTTTTAAATAACATGTAATAAGTTACATAGGGAAATATATTTTGAGATAGTCAATGAAATACATGGAAAGCCTTGTTTTTAAGAACAAATTTTTTCACATAGATAATAAATGCCTCACTGAGCAAATGTATGAAAGAGTCTTGTGGGCTCTATTTACCACATTCCCTTTCAGGGCACTGCCTATGCAAATGATGAGAAACACTGTGCAGGAAGTAAAAGGACTCCAGGAACAATTTACAGAGTCCTCAGCAGGCAATGTTGCTGTAAAAAAAATTTTTTTTTCAAAGAAAGGAGTGGAGGAACAGGAGACATGTGTTCCAATATCTCACTCATAAATGATGTAAAATTTTATCAGGCATGCTGAAACATCTATGAATATTAAAATGAGTCATGGAGAGTTTTAACAGAATAGGAACTTACTATTTAACATAATACACTGAATCTTTGCATGTGTAGTAAAGTGTAATCATAGAAATCTATAGAAGGTTAGACAATACGACAATTATGTTTTTTAGCTAATGTGTACTAAATGGGCACAATTCCCAGTACTACCAAACTTTAGTTCTTAAGCTATAAAGAAAAAAAATATATTTTAATGTAATATTTTCAAAATAAACTACATATTGGCCTTGGAAAGCATGTCAAAATCAGTAGACTCTCAGTTAACTGACACCCATGGGGATTGGGAGATGTCGGATAAAGGTAAGCAGACTTTCTGTTAACTGGAGCTCACGCAATGAGCACTCTCAAGCAATTGGCAAAATCTGAGACAGTTGCTTGAGATTTTGCCGGTTGCTTAAGTTACAATTAATGGAGAGTCTTACCAACTGCTTCTCAAAGAGATAGATGACTATTTGGAAAAAGGAGAGGTGACCTGAATTTTTAAAACTACCTTCACTGTATTAAACATATGCATAACCTTAATTGTTATTTATGTGAAACATCAAGTAAAGAATTATGTAAATGTAAGTTAATGATAGAAATGTAATTCTTAATTATGTAAAACTATTTAAGAGTTTTTAATTAGACTATCACCTTATTCAATATTGATTACTCCAGCAGCATATGCCTGGCTTAGAAGGTACTAATAATCTAGATGAAAAAATTAAAAAAGCCAGAAAATTTCCCTCCACCATCTTGTTCTTTATTACATACTTCTTAATTTATTTTTTCCAAAACTATGCTTAATACAAATTTACTCTTTATTGAAAAAAGCTTCATCATTATTCTGCAGAATTTATGGAAACCAGAATACAAAGCAAATATTTGACTTATATAAATATATTTTTTAAATTACATGATCAAAACTTTTTTATTAGTAAAAAATAAATTATATTGTAGGTTCATCATTTCACTGTTAAAATAACTAAAAGTAGGTCAGATGTAACAAAAGAAATATTATGTGCTACAGATCATACAAATATAGAGAAAATTAATATCTCAGGCATGGTGTATCCACACTTTCAAACAGAAAACAAATTTTCAGATTTTTTTTCTAATATGACCTCTATAAATTCTACGGAACAATGAAGCTTTCCTCACTAAAAGATGATTAAAAAAAGAGAAAGAAGATAGTACTAAAAAATGAGATGGTAGAAAAAAAGGAAACTTCTATATCCTCTCTCTAGTGAATTCTAAAGCAAAATGTTACATCAAGTAGAGGAACTAAAAACAAGTTCCTGATGTTATTTGACAGTTAAAATATAATTAATTGATCAAATAGTAAAGGACCAGTATTCAGGTCATTCACTATAAAGGTCTCGTTCGACTGTCAACTTAACTGTAGTCAAAAAATTATTAATATAGACTGACCTAGATTTGCAATGTAGCAACTTTATTTACTGAGTGATCGAAGGCACAATATTTAACATCCTTGAATGGGACCTAAATTGGCCTAAAGGTGAAATTTCAGCATTTTCTATAAATGCCAATAGTAATTAGAAATTATAAATAAATAAGAATATTTAATTTTCAAAAATGTAATTGTGTATAAGTCAATGTGTACAGTAATGGGCATAAAGTAAATACTATAAATATTAGTTCCTTTATTTCTAAACATAACATCTAAAATCAAAGTATCTGAAACATGCCAAATGATGATTGTTTCTTGCTCATTAAAACAAAACATGGATTTTTTTTTCCTGTTACAGGCTAGTGAACATTATAAATTTCTTGGCACATCACTGCATATAAGTCCTTTTTAAACCCCTTCAAAGATCACAACTTGTAATAATATAGTCAATGGCAAATTCCAGGCCCATATATAGGATAACCATAACTAGGCTACTGGTCTTATATGAAGAAAATCATGACTTAATGCAGTGTGATATACATTAAAACAGAAAAATCTACAAAACACAAATATGTGAACACCATAAAATTTTCATTTGCAATAGCAATTAGAAATTGAAAAACATTTCTTGGAAAAACACAGTTATCACCTCTGTGAAGTATGTTATCAGATTCATGCCATTGACTGGGTAAGAGAGAAAACATGACCACCTTCAAATCCTACAGAATAAGCTCAACTTCCCTCCCATAAAATACAGCTTTTTTTGTTTGTTTGTTTTTGCCCCTCTCAAACATGATGTATTAGAATAACCAAAAGTGGATTGGGATTGTGGTTACTATGGATATGACCAACCAATAATCTGTAATTGTCTAAAAGCTGCTGGAAAAATAATCTCTTAGGAGGTAACTTTTCTATACGAGGCTTAAAAGCTACATTAAAAGCAGCTTGGGGAAAGCTGGGATGGCTAAGCGGGTAAAGCGCTCGCTTTGAAGCCCTGAGGACCGAGGATCGAATCCCGGCCCCGGCCCATGCGGACCCACATGCTGAACTGGGTTGTGCCCCCAGGTCAGTTCTTGCTGGGACCTATGTGGGAGACTCCCGGCCCAGTTCCTGTCCTGCACAGTCCTGTGCCCACCTGTGGAGTGAAACTATATGGAAAACTAATGTCAACTATGGAGACTGCTCTGGGCCCTCCCCTTTCTATCTGTCTCTCTTTCTCTCTGTTTCTCTCTGTCAAAAATCAATAAAATAAATCTTTAAAAAAAAAAAAAAA
>PVKE010042578.1:0-13695 GCA_004027555.1 Craseonycteris thonglongyai
GGAAGCCGGGATGGCTCAGTGGGTTAGGCGCTCACTTTGCAGCGCCGGGGACCGGGGATCGAATCCCGGCCCCGGCCCGTGCGGAACCATATGCTGAACTGGGAGCTCCCCCAGTTCAGTTCTCTCTCTGTCTCTGTCTCTGTATCTCTCTCTCTCCCTGTCAAAATAAATAAATAAATAAATAAAAAAGAATTCCATTTTCCTTGAGATAATTGGAGACATCCTAGAGTACCTCAAAACCACAGGTAAAAGTCTCTGAATTAGAGCTAATGAGACCAAGATTGATCATGGCTTACAATGCCAATTAATTTGGGGCATTCCATGGCCACAGGCTGCCTTTTGCATGTCCCAGCCAGTTTTATCACAATCACATGTTCAAAGGGGCACCAGCTTGTTAACTGTAAATTCTCATGTAAATCTAGAGAATGGCTTTTAAAAATTTCTGCCGGCTAAATTATTTTTTCTTTTCCTCCCCCCCACCCCTTATAGATTGCATCCCGAAAGAGAATTGCCAAAACGGTGTTGGTGCTGGTGGCTATGTTTGCTCTCTGCTGGTTGCCGAATCACCTCTTGTCTCTGTACCGCTCGTTCACTTATCAAACCTACGTGGAGCCCTCTACCATTCATTTTGTTGTTACTATTGTGTCTCGTATTCTGACTTTCAGCAATTCTTGTGTAAACCCCTTTGCTCTTTACTGGCTGAGCAAAACCTTCCAGCAGCATTTTAAAGCTCAGTTGTTCTGTTGCAAGGCAGAATTGCCTGACTCTCCTGCTGATATCCCTCTTAGCCCAGCAGTGATGGGAAGTGTCCCAAGTGCTGGGAGCATGCAGGTGTCTGAAATTAGTGTGACCTTGCTCACTGGGTGTGGTGTGAAGAAGGAAGATGACAGAGTCTAGCTTTTAAATTTAAAATGGTATTTTTCCTCCCAGCATGTGTATCCAACTCTGAACTATACGTACCGGGTAAGTGTATTGGTGTCATGATTTTTGTTGTTTGTAAATTGTGTTGAAATCTTAGGAGCAAAGGACCCTAACAAATAAGACAAACCATGATTTTCTTCAACATACAAATATTAATGTTAGTGGAATTTCTAAATAAAATGAAGCCCCATAAGGTGTAAAAAGACACTACACACACACACACACACATTAGTGGGTTCTAAAGGAAGTTGCATAGGAGGGAAGGTAAAATCAATGACACTTCAACATCTGATTTGTTTCATCACATCTATAATGCTTCTATTTTCTCGTATAGTCCTGTGATTTCCATAAAACTGTTTGTGTTTATTATGTGGTATAAGTCTGGAGATTATGCCTTACATATGAAAAGGGGATTTAAAAACTTCTCTTCTGCACTTTTCTTAATAAACAAAGTCCTAAAAAAAAACCTTCACAAATTTTTTTTAACTGTCCTTTTCCATTAACCTCTATTCTGTTATAACTACAGCTGTTCAAGTGCAATGAAAATGTTTTGGGATCAGCACGTATAAAGGAATGAGTAAGGATCAGGGTCTGGGAGCTTGCCTTACTGGGTCAACACTTACTGACTTAATGTAGTTCTACTTACAACTAGCATTGATTATTGGGGCAATGCTATCTTTCACAAATATGGTGAAGAACTTGCCTTATTTACAGGCAGAATAAGTGGCCATATCTATGGTGTCATTTGAGGGCCCCAGGGAAGGGCCCTTATTGAAAAATATGTGAGCCTACTGCTTTCTGAAATTCTTCCTTTAAGAAAATTCAGTTCTTTCTGGTAAGCAGTGCCCTCTTTCTAAAAAATGCAGAAGTACCACATGAAATCCCTACCTGGGTGTGCAGTTGTTACTTGATCATGTGCCTGCTTGACTTCATTAAACCTGATGGGGGTGCCTAAATCCTGTAAGAGAGTGACCCAATTAATCTCTGCCCTGGGAAATCAGATGGAAGATTCTGGTTTCCTATCCTCTGCTCCTACTTGCTAAAGTTACAAGCGGGTTGATAATTGTTATTTCAAACAACTTATCAGTAGAGGTCAGAATTAGATTTGTGTTTTCAGAAAATGCTTTATTGGGAGCAATTTAAAGTATATGTTTGGCACTAGAGATAGCTAAATTTGTATTTTTCAAAAACTTGATTTTGGGTGTGCTTTTTTGTAGTTTTGAGCTTACTTTAAATGGGTTGTATAGTTGTCAACTTTTGCTAATGATGTGCCTCAAAAAGGGGATATATATTAACAATAGACTTTACATTTCTGTAAAATTTGTATACTTAAGTAGAGGTACCAATATTGTATTCATATTGTTTTAAGTTGTACATTGTAATAAGTGGGGCAAAATAAATAAATATTGAAGTTGCAAATCACTGTGTAACTTTATATTCTAAAAACAATACTCTGGCAGAACATAACTGAGAAACCACTTTAATCCCCAAACTTAAGTTTTTTTCAAGTCACAGAGCTCCCAAATATTTTACTATTTTTCTCACTCTGGCTAAAAATTATATCTTTTCTAAGTATAGAACATTTCAGAGATAACTTCATAAGTGTACCAGATTATAAAAGCCAAGACAGCCTTTTAGCAGTTGATAAAACTAGAACTCAATTTAAGTTTTCTACATTCTAAGTAACCCCTAAGTGACTTAAGGATCTGATATAAAATAATTCCTTAATTAATTTTATAGGGCATCAGCCTCCTATTCAGAGTTAAATAATTGGGATTAAAATTCATGGCTTTGTTTTTATTTTTTTATTTATTTTTGGAGGGGGTGGTCTCTCTTTTTCTTTTTTAACAGGTTATCCTTGTTAGGACTAACCTTACAAGTAGGCCCCAATATCCACACATTTTTTTCACACTGCCTATAGTTGTACCAGAAATGTTACTGTGGAAGACTGAATTTCTTTGGAGGGAGTCCTAAATGGGGGAAGAAGTGGGACACATGAAAAACAAATTTTGTGTACTTCTCAATTTTGCTCTGGGTCTGTCCTGATTCAAGATTGAGAATAATGGACCATAATAATACTCTGTAAAGCAGGAAAACAAAGTTACAAACTTAGATACAATAAAAATGTCCAATGAGGACATGCTTGTCATTGGAGTTGAAAGTACCACAAAATATCTAACACTGGCATATCTACTAAAAATAGCAACTTTGGGTTTAAGAATTTCTGCAGTTGTGACCACTTTATGTCAGGGATCCATCAATCTTTTTGTCAAAAGGAGTTACTTTTGTTTCCCCTAAGTCTTGAGCTTACAGGAAGTGGGGACAGGAAAATTCCCAAATAGAGTAAGCTTCCCAAATAGAGTAAGACCATTTTTTAATGGTCTCATTTTGGTATAGTTCAGTAATTTTCCAGAAAGAGTTCCTAGACCAAGTAGGTGACTTCTCTGGGCAAGCAGTCTCTGCTTTTGTAGGTTAATGTATTCTCATTCACCAAGAAGGCCGTGGCCTATCAAGCCAGCAGTACAACACAGACCAACACTTACAAAGTTCAAGGAGAGAAGAATGAAGAAGATATTTAGAAAGAGGCAGGCTGTCTGGGTTCCAAGACTGGTTCAGCTTCATGGATTGAGCTGCCCCTCATGTGGCCCATCAACATTCTTTTTTTAAAAAAATTACTTTTATTGTTTTTGACAGAGAGACAGAGACAGAGAGACAGAGACAGAGAGACAGAGAGAAGGCGGGGGGGGGGGCAGAGCAGTCTCCATAGTTGCACATCATTGGTTTTTTCACAGTTTCATTCCACACGTGGGCGCAGGGCTGACCAGGGCAGGAACTGGGCCAGGGTCTCACTCTGGTGAGAACCAAACTGGGGGCATTCCCCAGTTCAGCATATGGGTCCACACGGGCCGGGGCCAGGGCCGGGATTTGATCCTCGGTCCCCAGGGCTGTAAAATGAGCACTTAACCCACTGAGCCATTCCAGCTTCCCTGGCCTATCAACATTCTTGTCCTGGAATTTCAGGAGCTACCCCCTATCTTTATAATAATAAAGGTCCCCTCTCTTTTCTTGAGTGTTTCTATGACTTGCAAAAGAATCTTGAAAAAGACAAGTTATGAAGATAGAGCTGCTTCCAGATTACCTTAGCATTACTAGAGTTACATTCTACAAATAAGGGAAATAAGAACAAACAGGAACCAGGACTCATAGAGACAATAATATTGTTTTAAAAACCGACTGCAAGGTCTCCTGGTAAAATAGAATGTAATTGTAGCTATTATACAAGTGTGCTTATCTCCCACCTCTACTGTTTTACTATTATGGTGACTCAGTGACCCTATGTCACTCTGTCAGCTTCTCCTCTCACCTCTGGTGAACTTCCCAGCAGGCCTTTGTTCTGCTTATTACCTTTACTACAAGGGTTTCCCTGCTTCTGTGCTATTCTGACCATGTTCCTGTCTGTTCCATACTCATTCCTTTCTCTAGGAGAGGCTTTTGTTGGCTTAGTTAATAAAATTCAGTCTGGAATACAAGGTTTCCCAGACAGATCACCTTACAAGCCTCTGGACAGCCTTTGGGCCAGGTTGGCTGGGTCACATGGAACCTAGGCATAAGGAACCTTTTGACCACTTACTCAGAGGGGCCTGCAGATACAGCAGGTACTCAGAGTGTCATGTGTAGTAGGGATGTGTAGCATGTTATCACCTATTCTGTGAATTCACTCAGGAATGAAATGGTAACCCAATAACACATTGTTGTAAAGAGCTGTATACTATTTTTGGATCAAGGAAGAAATATTTAGCAATGCTTAAATGAGCTTAATAAAACTCATGTTATCTATATTATAAAAATGCATGCAAGTTCAGTTTTCTACTAGTTCTCAACACGAGAACTTCATTTAAAAAAATGTAACTGAAAAACAACAAAAAACCCAAGGTATTATTTAAAAATCATTGTTATGGTGGAAACCATGTTCACACAGCTAGTGTTTGGGGAGCTAGAATTTTCTAGAACCCATACTCAACTGCTATGTTTAAAAGCAAAGGACTAGTAGAAATAATTTTTTCTGGGACACTTTCCCCTACCCTCAAGTCTGGGTTATGAACTTTATGTTTACACATAATGAGTTATTATTTTCATTAAATAACTATAGTAGACTCTCAGTTAACCAGTGCCAGATAAATGTAGTATTTCTTCTTCTTTTTTGGTTTTTGTTTGGTTTTTTTTTTGCTGTTTGCTTGAGTGCTGGTTACTTGAGTTCTGGTTAATAGCAAGTCTACTGCATTTTTAAATGGTTGCTTTAATTTTAGTGAGAAATACTGATAGGTGTAATCTACATAAACAAAAGCTCTTTGAGGTCTTCAATTATTATTATTTTTTTAGTATAAAGCAGTCCTGAAACCAAAATGCTCGAGAACCAGTGTTCTCCAGCATCTAGTATTTCTGTCATTTCCCAACCACCATGAGTGTGTTGGTCTTGAGTCCCGACTGTCTTGTTGACTTCTGAGTCTCCAGAGCTTGGTACATTGCTTGCACTTAGCAGGAGCGCAATAAATAACTGCCCAATTACAAATTATACACTTCTTTTTTGGCAATATGTGCAAATTTCTGGGGGGAAAAAGTAGTTTAGAGGAAAAGCATTCTGTGTCTTGAAAGACAAAAACAACTAAGTTAGTCAGCCAGTAAATCTGGTGTTTACATTTGGATGTTTATGTTTCAGGTTTGGAATTTGAGCATCTCTGAATCATGAAGTACAGAGGCAGGCAACTAATTGCTGCCCTCTTTCCCTTTCCCCAGAGTCCATCTCCAGCCTGAGGAAGTTACCACAGAGATAAGGGAGGGGGCTAAGGCTTGGAAAAAGAAGGTTGGTTCTTCCAGCCATCGCTCCTTTGTTCACTCACTCACTTACATCAAACCCCAAGCTAGGAACTTACGCTATCAAGATGAACCAGACTCAGCGTCTAGCCTAAGCAATCTGAAATAAACCAGACACATTTGCCACGCGGAGGAGGTGCCTTTGGGCGAAGGAGGCGTGGCCTTTTCTCTGCAAGACACACTTGTTCCGCCTGCCCCATGAACTCCAAGATGGCGGCGCCCTGACATCCGCCTGCCAATTGCGAATATTCCTAAATATTCGGGCTGCAGCCCCGCCCCACCCCAATCCGCCCAGGCTTGTCCGCCTCCCCAGCGCTCGGCGCCCCTTGCTTCCCCTCTCTTCCTCGAGGAGGCCCTCATGGGCACCGGTGCCTAGCAGCCGCACACCCCTTAGCGCCCCGCCCCTTGGCCTCACGCCGCAGGTTTGCGTCGGCGCTTGTTGACGCCATTGTGGGCGTGCCAGCGCGACCCGCGACGTCTCGTCGCGCCATCAATGGCGACTGCGTCAACCTGAGCGAGCCTCCGTTTTCAAGTTATTTCCTGACGTTGGCACTGTATCTTCAATCGCCTCCGACGCGATCCGCGGCGGCGGCGCGCGTGCGCCAAGGCCCAACCGGGCGAGCCAGGTGGGCGGTGGCATAACCTGGCGGGGAGCATCTGCACGCGCGCGCCAGCGCGCGCGCGCCAAGCAGACAGAACGGGGGGCGGTGCGGCCGCTGTGTGGCCCGACCTCCCGGGGGCTGCTGGGGCGTCTGGGGGAGGCGCGCCGGGGGGCGGCTTGGCGCGGGCCCATATCTGCGGACCTCATTTTCTCTGTTCTCTTCCAGCTGCGTCTTTGCCTCTTAGCTCATCTAGACCCTGAGCCTGGCCTAAGTCGGCAACATGAGCGACAACAACTTGGATGGGAAGGACGACTTCGATGAGCAGTTGAGAATGCAAGAATTGTATGGAGACATCAAGGACGGAGACACCCAGAAAGATCCTAGCGGAGAAACCGATTCTTTCGGGCAGCAATCAAATGACACCCCCTACGAATGGGACCTGGACAAGAAGGCTTGGTTTCCCAAGGTAAGAGTGTGTCACCACCACTACCACTGCAGAGCGGGCCCGCCTGACAACCTCGCGGGTGCTCGGTGTACGTTTTCTTTTCGAGGTCCTGAGTTGGTGCCCCCATGGATAGTGACGTTTCTTGCTGTTGTGTCTCTTGCAGAACCAGTGTGTAAAAAAACATAAATCTTTAGGGAGATGTCTTAAATGTAATTTAATGCATAAGTTGTTTTTTTTCCTGTGCCTTATTAATTTTATTTGTGAAGGTCACAGTTGGTTACTACACTGGTGACTGCTTTATATTGCAAAAAGGAAAAACACTAAGAGAAAACTTAATAGCTGTTACTCAGTGAACCATTGTCACTTATCCTAGAAATTCGGACGTTTAGCTTATATACTATGCAAAATGCAGCTTCTTGATAAAAAACAAACAAACATAGCCATTTATATATCTTTACTGATTGAACTTTCTCTGCACCTCTCTACTTCCCTGGACACATCTACTTGTACCATATAACCACAGGAATATGACTAGAGGTGCATAGAATATGTATGGGAAAGACCTGTGTATGTTTAGAGTACTTGGAAACCGTTAGGTGTTTTGTTTCAGCTTGGAAGTAAAATAACTGGTGTTAAATTTGGTTCTGTAAAACAGGTTTCCGTAACAGTACCCAGTTAATCAAAATCTCATATTAGTGGAAGAAAGGATACCAATAAGCACACTAATTGACTTTCATACCTGTAATAACAAACCATGTCTCCATTGTGTAATTTGACTGTTATTTTAAAAATGATTTGTTTCAAGTTCTTTCTTTCCTGTTTTGTGTTTCTATGGTTTCAATCCCTCCAAATTATTAAGTTTACTACAGTTGCCCCTTTAACAACATGGGTTTGAACTGTGTAGGTCCACTTATACACAGATTATTTTTATTTTGTAAACATGACAAACTATGGTATCGATACATATGGTACAGTACTATAAATGTATTTTCTTTTACTTATGATTTTCTTAATAGCATTTTTATTTCCCCAGTGTATTGTAAGGATACAGTGTATAATATATAACATACAAAATATGTTACTTTATATTATCAGTAAGGTTTCTGGTCAACAGTAGGCTATTGGGGAGTCAACAGTTGTTATTCACAGATTTTCAGCTGCATGGAGTTTAGTGTCCCTAACCCCTGTATTGTTCAAGGGGCAACAGTGTTCCACTTCTGTACTGGTAGTTATTGCCAGCTAGAGTCCAGATTTGGTTTCTTCAGGCTTTTGAGTACTTTTAACAATAGTCTGATAATAGATTAATTTGTGACTCATCTTTTTTATGTTATGGAAGCTCAGACCTCTTCAGACTTTGAATTTAATTTTTTTTCCCATTCCTATGTTTGTCTAACATTGATTGGTGTGAAGATACAGCTATATTTATTTTATTGTGCAATTGTGCTTTTTCTTTTCACTAAAGGCCAGGGTAATAGATGGGGCGTTGGATTTCTTCTTAATGTGTTAGGACAGTAAATGATGTGATTCAATTCATGATTAAGTTAAAAGAAGCATTTGGTTTTATTTATTGTTAACCTCATTCTTTATACAGCAAATAAAAGTTCCATTCTGTGTGCTTTCTCCATACAGACATTTAAATATTTAGTGTTCATATCCTTTTGTGCACCTATGTAGTTAAAGAAAAAATGATGCTGCTGTTAGATTACTGGTTGACTATAGTTTTTAATACTGTTTGATTGTTATCTGATTCTTCCTTTGTTACATGTACAAGTAGACTGTGGAGAGTTAATAATTTATAAATGAAACAAAAAATGTGCCAATTTCATCTAGTATGCCTTGATAGTATCCCAGACTTTTGCATTGATAATCCAAGTACCCATATCTTGATTTTTAAAATAATTTTATGCACAGCTTTCTATATAAGGTGATTATTACTGCATTTATACTTTATTACTACAACTGTTACTTCTATATTAAGTTATATAACTGAATATGCTATAATTTAACACAGTGTAAACTTTTTACAAGGGGGTTCATTTTTGAATTTGTATGTGTATTGAATTTCTTGTTCAGATAACTGAAGATTTCATTGCTACATATCAGGCCAATTACGGCTTTTCTAATGATGGTGCATCTAGCTCTACTGCAGATGTACAAGATGTAAGTGCTAGACCTGCAGAAGAACCTTCACAAAGAAAAACCCCTGAACCCACTGATCTCAAAAAGAGGGGAGAAAAGAGAAAGGCTGAATCAGGCAAGTGGATTTAGCTTGAAAACATGAGTGTAAAATTTCTTTAAATCTGAGTGTTTATACATAGTTATATTTTAGAGAATTATAATGGCTTTGAAGGAATCATAGAGATGCGTTTTTAGAAATTAGTGTTTATATATAAACACTATATGTAACTCATATATTGTGTTATAAATACATATATTGTGTTATAAACACATATATTGGTTCTCACACTAACTTGTGAGCATTGGCTTGGCTGTTTCAGTTTTATGCCTCAGTTTCTTCCTTTGCAAAATGGAGGTATTAGGGAATTGTCCAAAGTTCCATTTATAAGGTTATTTTCTTCTATGTTTTGAGTTAAATTGAACTCAAGGGAAGCCGGGATGGCTCAGTGGGTTAGGTGCTCACTTTGCAGCCCCAGGGACCGAGGATCAAATCTTGGTCCCGGCCCATGTGGACCCATATGCTGAACTGGGGAGTGCCCCCAGTTCAGTTCTCACTGGGGCGAGACCCCGGCCCAGTTCCTGCCCTGTGCAGCACCGCTCCCACCTGTGGAATCAAACTGTGGAAAAACCAATGATGTGCAACTATGGAGACTGTTCTGGGCCCTCCCCCTTCTCTCTGTCTCTGACTCTGTATCTCTCTCTCTCTTTCAAAAACAATAAATAAATCTTTAAAAAAAAAATTGAACTCAAATCAGTTTTGCTTCAGCTTGGCCATGTATAATACAGTAGATTGGAGTTAGAAGCACTTTAATACCAAGGCCTAAAGTCAGTGCAAGGATGATTTTTTTTTTAAGGTAGTATCAGAATCATAACCAAGATACACTATCCCTCTTTTCCCAGACAGGGCTCTAAACTATCTGTTAAAAGATCCAAACACTTTGAAAGCTGGACAGTGGTTTGATATAGTTTGCCTTGTTCTAAGGGTAAGAACAAGTTCCAAGAAGTTTTGAGATTTCATGTGACCTTTACCTTTTCTTGCATATGTTTTATTTATCCATTTTGATTTTTAGGATGGTTTCACGTTGAAGAAGACAGAAATACAAATGTATATGTGTCTGGTACGTATATCTTTTTAAACAAATTTAGAGTAGAAAATAATTTGCTTTTGATAGGTTTGTTTCTCTAAAGTCTGTGTTTTACTGTGTCATTTTTTTTGTTCAGCTGTTTACATCAATGAGAAATATGTTTTTTAATTACAAAACTAAAAAAAAATTAAATGTAACTTGGCATGCCATCTTTTTTGTTTGCTTTAGGTAACTTTAGTCAATTTACTCCATCAAATTCATTGATATGAGATCTAGGCAAAGTATGATTTTAATGTATGTTTGGATAAATTAAAACAAAATTTCCTTGATTCTATAGATGAGAGACTTTTACATACATTTAAAAAATCAAAAATGTGTTAGTCTAAGTTGTAGATTTCTAATTTATAGGATGCTAAGTAACACTCACTTCTGTTTAGATGCCTTTAGTAATGTTTTATTCCCCTAATGTTTCAGGTTTGCCTCCAGACATTACAGTGGATGAATTTATACAGCTCATGTCCAAGTTTGGGATTATTATGAGAGATCCTCAAACAGAAGAATTTAAGGTCAAGCTTTACAAAGATAATCAAGGAAATCTTAAAGGAGATGGGCTTTGTTGTTACTTGAAGGTTAGTTATGTAGACAGATAAGTTTCTCTTATCTCCATTTTTACCTCAGGAATCCGGGCTATAATTTTGTAAAGATGATAACTAAGACTGAGAACTATTCAAAACAGAGTAAGAAGAAAACTGGAATTTCAGATTGTACCTATGTGTGTCACATTGGTAAGGTTTATTCACTTGTTTTTCTAAGAAACTACAGTATCAGGTCAAAATATTATATAAGTTATATGATCAAAATGCTTCTTTTATCTTAAAAGAATTTTTACTGCAAAGATCTCTTTCAGAAAATATGTATATAATCAATTCAGAACATATTTTTAAAATCCCCAAAGAAAAAGCCAGTAACATTTTATTTGTCCATTGGGATGAATTAGACCACAGATAGGCAAACCCCAGCCCACTGCCTGTCTTTGTAAAGTTTTTTAGATCACTGCTGCATTCATTCATTTACACATTTGTCTATGGTTGTTAGTGTTGTTAACAGCAGAGTTGAGTGGTTGTGGCACAAACTATGCAGCCCACAAAGCCTACAATACACTGATGCCTTGAAATTCGAACTTAATCCATCCCAGAACTCTGTTCGAGTTCCAAAATGTTCAAATGCCAAAATGAGTGGGCATTCAGATAAAGCTCTGGCTGTACAGTCAATACATCCCATGCAAATAACTTGTTGGCATTCAGATTCTGGGGCAAAATTTGCTTGATTTTTTTGTTCAGATTCCAAGTTGTTCGAGTTTTGGGGCGTTCAGAATCCAAGGTATCACTGTATATACTAACTGGCTCTGCAAAAGAAGTATTTTGATCTCTGAATTAGGCCATAAAGAAGATGATAATTTAGGCTTACTGCTTCAAAATATCTTTTTAATGTGAGAGAAAAGAGTGGTATTAACAAATTTGCAGAACTTTATTTGTGGTATCATAAATTGCACAGGGAAAGTTCACTGTCAAAGGCAGTCATCATTTCTGGAACACCTATCATCTTAGGAGCAGATACTTTCCATTATTTCAAGGTACAAAAGAAATGAACACAATTTTAAAAATGGAATAGTTACAAAGTAAACACATAGTGATAAAACAACGGTACCCATGCAGGTGTGTTGTGTGTATACAGCATTTCAGTGAAAGCCGAAGGAGGTAGGATTAAGCTGACAGCTTTTTGGGAGATAGGTTTTTGACTTGGTTCTTGAATATGATGGGAGTGGGACATGGGAATGACTGTTATAGAAAGGCAGTTATGTCATTTTCAAATGTAAGGAAATTTGAGAGTTTTATAAGTTCTTCAAAGATTATTAAAAGTCTGTGAACAGGTTATTGGGGTTTGATTGGATTTTTAAAAGAAGAAAATAGGGTATTGAGAAACTTCATGTATATAATTGATGACCCATTAAAGTACAACCTAGTAAATTGAGTTACAAAAGAACATAGTTAATTGTTCCAGGATCCATATTTGATTGTATAGATGAATTCAGTTATCCTTGCATTCTCTTTAGGCCCTCAGATTTTTATTTCTGTAAGACTGGCAACTTCGCCCTTTGTATAGGACCCAGAATCCACAAATGTATCTAATGTACAAGCTGTCAGTTAATCATCTACTTCCCAGTATGTTACAGACTGACATTTTAACTGGTTTAACAAAAAATTAAAGGCTAGCTATGCTATTCTCTGTTCTTTGAGTCATCCAGTCTTTTAAGAAGAACTACCTTAGAATTTTAAAACTGGAATGCACCTTAGAAATCATGCAAGTTCATTTGCCTTATTCTATAGTTGAGAAATTGAGACTCCACGAAGCAAATTATTATTCCACTAATGATATAATTTTTGAGCACTATCCTTTATATGTATTATTCCATTTAATTTTGTCAAGAACCCTGCAGTAAAGGTATTATTACTATTCCCATTTTACCGGTGAAGAAATGGGGCTCAGGGAGCTTGAATTACATGCTCAAGTTCACATAGCTGGTTGGGAACAATTATATCTTGAATGCAGGTTTTCTAAAATGCGTTCTAGAGTTCTTTAGCCCAAAGTAGGTAGTTATATTTAAATCATTGTATGTATAATCTACGTCTAAAAAACTCCTGAAGTTTCATTTCTGTGTGTACCTTACTTATTGTGTCTTGTTTTACCTTTACAAAGAGGGAATCTGTGGATCTTGCATTAAAACTTTTGGATGAAGATGAAATTAGAGGCTACAAATTACATGTTGAAGTGGCAAAGTTTCAACTGAAGGGGGAATATGATGCCTCAAAGAAGAAGAAGAAATGCAAGGACTACAAAAAAAAGCTGTCTCTGCAACAAAAGTTGGTGTTCTGGTTTTTTTTTCTTTTTGAAAGATTTCATATAAATATCCTAAAATGTGCTTTTGGTAATAGCCACTTACTATTGTTCCATCAAATGTGCTTATAAATTGTTTTTAAAAGTCTCATTAGGTCATCGGGGACCTTCAGTAATCTGTACCATAGGGCTATTTAGCGGTAGTGGTGTTTCATTTGCTGTGGCTTTAATTTGTAATACAATGGGGGTTTAAATAAGAGAGCTATTCTTTTGGAAATTTTGAGCATCAGATTAAATGAAATAGTTTAGGCTTGTATACTAGAGCCATTAGTTCATTTTTTATGTTGATTGAAATCAGCTACACCAGGAGCTAAATAAAGGTTTGTAGTAGGAATTAGAAATTAGAAATGATAGTGTTTGTCATTGTATTTACTGTGTAGTTCTATATAGTATATACATGTCCTCAAGTTTCTATTAATCCATTTCTGTTTTGAAATAGGCTCATTTTTAAGAAATTAGGCAAAATGATAAGTACTGCTATCAGAGTTCCAATCATACTTTTAGCACTGCTTAAACTATTGATAAAATGTTCATAAAGCATTTAGTTTTGATGTCCTGTACTTTGTACAGGTATATACCTACACATTTTATAAACAGTATCAGTAAACTTTTAAGACTGTAACAAAGATGAGTAGTT